>JAWQRJ010001362.1:0-16120 GCA_033557515.1 Diorygopyx duplodentatus
TTCCCACACTCTCCTGGTCTTCCTCTCATCATCCATTCTAGTAACATGAGCGAACCATCTCAGTTGCTGTCTCTCAATTCTAGCTGCCTTCCTCTCAACCTTTAAGGGTTAAAGGTTAAGAGGAAGGCAGCTTATGCCCCTTATGCCCACGTTTCTATATCTGTCCAACCTTGTGCCCCCCTCTATTGCTCTCAGGAACTTCATTTCACTGGCCTGTATACGATTCTGATTCCTCTGGGTCAGGACCCACGATTCACACCCATAGATCAAAGTCAAAACATACACCGCATTGTCCACTTTAGCATTTGTTTCCTTTGAAACTTCTCCTCTGTATAATAATCCCTTTCTTAGGCTGTGGTACAACTTAGCAGCACTCTGCATCCTATTGTTTATATCACACCCCAGTCTTCGCCATTCCTCAAACATTGTCCAGAGGTATTTATACCTTTTCACTTGCTCCAAAGTCGTGTCCCCCATTACCAGTGCCACACGTCCGCCGTCAGTCCTTCCCATTACCACCACCTCAGTCTTTTCTATATTGATCTTTAGACTCATTCTCTTCAGTTCTGTATTCAAAATATCCATATTCTCCTGCAACGCATGCTCCGAGGGCGCAAACACCACCAAGTCATCTGCAAACGCGCACATCGGCACTCCCATTGCCTGAAGTTGTCTGTATCCCACTGTCAGCTGTCTCATTTTCCCCTTGCACTGTTCCATCACATCATTCATTAGGACCACAAACAATAGGGGGCTCAACGTACCACCTTGTCTCAAATCTTGCCTCAATGTGAATTCTGAGGATTCCTCGTTGCCAGTCCTCACATAGTATCTATTCACTTTGTAGATACTCTGTATTGCCAATATGAGATTTTTCTCCATCCCTCTTCTTTCCAGGATGTCCCATATCAAGCCTTTGTGACACCTATCGAATGCCTTTTCCATGTTCACAAAGCACGTATACGCCAGCCTTCCATATCCAACAACATTTTCCTGAATTGGTCTGAGAATAAACACATTGTCCTGAACTCCTAAATCCCGATCTAAATCCAGACTGTACATCCTGTGTGTCTCAAGACTCGTCCTCGCTCGACTCTCCAGTATCTTCTCATAGATTTTTTTCTGGCACATTCAGCAGCGAGATTCCTCTATAATTCTCGCAATTTTTTTGTCACTCTTTTTGTATATAGGCAGTATCACAGACCGTTCCCATTCTCTTGGCACCACTTTGCTTGTCCAGGTGAGTGTCAGAGCAATGCCTAACAATCTCACTCCAGTCCCCCCCATATTCTTGATCATTTCCGGTGTTATTCCGTCCATATCGGCTGCCTTCTCCGGCTTTGGTTTCTTAATTACTCTCCATATTTCCTCCTGGGATACACTTGTCCATCTTGTCTTTCTGATTCCTTTCCTGCCCAAGGCAATGTTGTTGTTTCTCACTCATATCACCTTGCTCATCAGCATCCATCTCATTCAGCGGTTCATCGAAATCTTCTCTCCATCTTTCCATTATCTGGCCCTCATTCACCAATACGTCCCCATTCTTGCTCATTATATGTCTCAACTGGCACTGTTTCTCTCTTCCTATATTTCTGAGGATTGAATGGAAAATAGCTTCTGATTTCCTGCGTTATTTCGTTCTAGCTTTTCTCCAAAATTCTTCAATGCTTCCTGCTTTGCCTATATGACCAGCTTTTTGACTCTGGTTCTTTGCTGTTTGTACTCTTCATACTTTACCTCATCTGTTCTCTTCAGATATTCTTTCCAGATCTTCCCCTTCACTTTGACTTCCTTGTCGATCACTGGTGACCACCAAGCTGTCCTTTTTCCCCTCTCTACACATTTAGTTTTACCACATGATTCCGCTGCTGCTGTCACTATCACATTTTTAAAGTTGCCCTACGCTTTTTCCACCTCCACTGTGCATATCTCTCCCCCAATCCATTTGAAGAATAAAGACCAAGGCCATCTTTCAAAAGTTTGAACAACGTCTTAAGAAGCTGCTGACAATCAAACGTCGCTTCAAGAGTGTTTAAATTAAGCTTTGAGTGACAACTGATTTGCATAATCAGTTGAATTTTAACGCTACTCTCACTTTTGTACCTAAAAATTAACATTCATTAAAATTTAACATTCATTCCATAAGCAGGCGTTTTGACGAGCTAAAATATGCTCAAGGTAGAGTTTGCTAAGAGAGCTAAGGTAGAGTTTTATAAATCCTCATTGTCTGATCTTCATCAATACCTGTAAAAATTCACTTGTAAGAATTTAATCAAAGTTTATTACACAAATATATTTTTTATGTAGATATATAATCTAATCTACCAAACCAGTTACTGTCAAAGAACATCTATCGCTGAATTGTCATGTTTCCATTAAGATCATTCTTGTCACAAATTCATCGATGACATCCTATATGCAAACATATGACGAACTTAAAGCCGGAAAATCCAAAAAAGTAAAAAAAAATGGCAAAACGAAATGATGATTCAAACACAAATATAACAATAGTATAGAAAAGATTACAAAAACCAACACAATCGACTGCCAGTTTTACCCGAATAAAGGATATAAACCTAAAGCGAACATACACGAACATTAGGGACAATATCTCTAAAATATATCAAATTATTTATTGTAGGTATCTCTATGTTTTTTTCTATCCTAATGTTTAACCATAAGCGTTTTTTCTACCTTAAACTCTAGACATTAACACGCCAAATAATTACGGTAAAGAGCACTATAAAATAATCGATATACATACAATTTCGTAATCGGTAAAGGCGCGTTCATTCTTGATGAGTTTAAAGTGACTTTAAAGCGAACGCACCTTTAAAGAGACGAAAATAAAATTCTTTCGAACGTCTAAACTAGAAGCGGCGGCGGCCAATGTAGCGTTCGCTTTCCTACAGAATAATCGATACTACACGGTACTGCGTTATCCGTAGTATCAAATATTCAACACTTTTTGTTAAGGTCAGACCTAGACGAACAGATAGGGTACATGCCACATCTAAATAAAATAGAACACGAACGTTAGTGAAGTCACGTGCATAACAACATCAGCGCAATAAGCATGAACATATTCTTATAATTAAAAGAAAGTCACATAGTTCATTCATTTTTTAGTTAGGTGGTTGTAACTGTCAGCCAATCTCGATTAATCTTCGTTAATAGTACGGACAACCAATCTAATTTTGTTCACCGCTTTCAAATTAATAACGGTGTTAAGTAATTATTTTATTGGGTACAAAATTGTCATTTTTATGGGGTACGTTAATCATACTATGTGACTTTAAGACAAAACCAAACATCTAAAGCACAAATAATTTTGCAAGTCCATTGATACCGATTTTAATGAGCAACTTTAACTCTTATGTATCAATTTTATTTAATGACAAAAAATCATATTATTTAAACTGTATTAGTTATTTTCAGTTCTGGAGATTTTATTTATAAGGTTCTATTTAGAGTTCTGTTTAGAGAGTGACTAACTGTTTTGTTACTGTACGTATGATGTAAAGTTCGGGGGTTGGCAGCTTATTTCATTTACTTTGGACACTAATTAATCCGGATTATTGTGGGCCCCAATTTGTTTGGATTAATAAGGCTTTATAGTGTTTTGAAAAAAAGGTAGTCAGGATTACCCATTTTAGGGGCCGCAACCCTCATAAGAGGCTTATATTTATTGAGACCTGTAAATATTGTGCTCTAACTCCGGGAAAACCTGTTAGAACTTCCCTTTTTCATACAGTTTTAGCGTTTAATGTAGATTAATATGAGAATGCTAAACATTGTTAGTCTTAAGCGATGTTAATAGTAATATCCTCTAAATTAGTTTAAATGAAAATTGATAAATTACTTTTATTGCTTTGCAGTACGTTATACGAAAATCGAACAATAATATATAACTGGGTGAAGAATTTACTCCTAATATATTTAGAAAACTGAAAAGTTTCACATGTAAAATATTTCCATTTATGGAACATTAACGTATCGCCATGAAACTTGACAGGCGCCCACCAAATATTTTTATCTTATCCAATGTAGAATTAAAATCCTCGTTAAACGCTATTGGGCTTCACTATACCTAAAATGTATCATTTTTTTCGATTATTTAAGGCTTTTCGATTCCTTGCTGCAAAAGCAATCAGTTGACAATATATCAATTTTATATATCAATTTTGACGTTTATGTAATTTAAGTTGGTTGATTTCATATTTAGGATGAAAAATTAATGCAGGTATCATTTGGAAAGCGAGTTATCAAGATACTTCACATGTTTAGTTCTTCACTATGTTGAAAGCAACTGGAGAAGTCATGGGAAAGCAACTGGAGCAATACGAAAATATAACACTTTAAATGGGACAAGATATTTGGAAATCGTAAGAACAGTGGTGGCAGACTTTTTAGAGATATTAACATTAAGTGTTTTATCGATAACCGCGTTTTTTTCAAGAATCTACAAATCGTTTCGTTAGGATTAATCTTGTCTTTATGATCAAAATACGGTTAAAGTAAAATATAATAAATTACAGGGATTAACTTGTTTAGGTATAACGGGTGGAAAAAAATAGATGCCCCAATACACATTACTTAACTTCGATTAATGTATAAAAACATTTTAAACCTTCTCTAAAAGCTTTCATTGCGGGCTTAAATAATTTATAAATCTAAAGTGTACTGTTGCGAAAGTTTGTACATTAAACACATATATTATTGATCTTTACTACGGTCAGTGAAGTTAATTTTTTAATCTTTCGTTTTATAACAAAATAACCACAGTTTGTGGTACAATGGACTTGCAAAAATATTTCTTCTTGAACACAAGAATCGAACGCATGCAAGAACGAGGAAACAAACAGTTAGAGAAAAGAAAATAACGCAAAAAACTGATGACAATGATAATATATAAATATACATATAAAAATAATAAAAGTATAAATATATATCGAAAATGAAAAATGCTCAAAGTAATTGTGAGGCGATTACCTAAATGTTTCAGAACTTCTGGGTTGCTCACTGTATTCAATTAAAAGCAACAATTAGTCTTATGTGTGAACTTTCGAAATATGTATTTGTTGAAATTTCTACGAAAAAAAGGTGTGTTCTTCAAAATGATTTTTTAAATGTTAAATTTTAAAATTGAAAGCCAAATATTAACGTATCAAAATTTGTATCACGAAAAGTGCTTTAGTAATATAATAGTCATAATAAATTGTAGGTGCCAATAGTAATTAGTAGTCAAAAGTATGATTAAAAAAATAGAAAGCTTTAAGCAAACTTACCTATATTTGGATGCTGTAATTTCCTACATATTCTTGCTTCTCTTTCTAACTTTTGAAAATCTGCAAATAACAGAAAAAAAACACTGTTAAAATGAGACATAGTGATTGTTTCGTTAAAATGTCGGCTCATATTGATTAGTTTAATTTCAAACTTATATCCACATTATTTATAAACTGCTAAAACACCAAAAAACCATCAAATATATTCCATTAAAAGATATACGGCGACATGGTACATTAAATATTTTATTTCGTTGCATTCGAATTTGAAACGATGAAAATAATAATATAGATTTCGTCATCACTGACGCAAATGCCTCTCGTATAATGGCTATAATAAACAAGTATTTTTGGAGTGTTTTGTTCTTGCACGTGATAAGTTGCAAACGCAAACCAACACACACGCTGTAATGTGTTTAAGCGTTAAAAATAAATAATAGATGATTATTCGCCATTCAAAAGAGGCAGGAACAATACAAAACATACATGAAGCGTGAAACTAGTAAGAAATAAATGCGTTCATAAGTTGTGTGTTTGTCATTATTCATTGTTTATGTCAGCGGTTTCTTACATTTTTGTTTCAAATTTAAATTTGCAAACATGTAATCACAATGAAAGCATTATAACTAATAATTAAATTAAAACATTTCGTTTGCCTCCAATTAAAAATCTATTCATATTTACTAAACGTTTTCTTCGAAACATGCAATAATTTTCAGCGTTTGAACTGCAACTGACAGACTCTTTTATGTAAGTAACACAGTCACAATGACACTACTATTAACTGATGCGTTGCGGCAGCTTTTATAGTCGCGTATTTTCAATTCTGAAAGTAATAGTAGATCAGGTGATAATGCGGCGCAAATACCCCACATCCATAGTTTGTGGAGGATCTGCATTATATATGGGTAACATGGGTGATTTGTTAAATCCCACGTATTTGCGTAGTGTGATAAGTCAGTGGTAGTGGTAGCTTGATGAAGAGATAATGTTTCAAAATGGCCCATTACCCCAAGTTGAGTAGCTACTGATCCCGTAGCTAATAAAAAATATTTTTAACTTAAATATAAAGAAAAGACTGTGCTTATTAATAATAGGAGATTTGCTGTTGATGTTTCATGAATTATTGAGTGTTTGGGAAAAAACGCATGTATTACCTATTCTAACCAGTACAAAGTATTTCTGAGCATGAATAAAGTTTTTGAAAAGTCATCATTCCTTTCTAAAATCGATCAAGATTTTTGACGTCTTCCGCAAAACTTCTGATGTGTTTCATAAAGGTATATACTTCTAATAGTAAAAATGGAAATTATAAAGCTATGTTTCACTAATTTCGAAGTTAGCGTAGAGTAAGCTACTTGCGAATTACTTGGTTTACACTCAATACAAATAAGGTTTCAACATTTATGTTGATTTCGAAACTATAATTCACATCAATTTAACGTTATGATTACCAACGTATATCTCAGGCAACTTAATTCCAAAATGATAGTAGTACTAGCTTTACGTGACTGTAATCAGGCCAATCACGGATCAATAGTATGGTGAACTAAGACCGCACAATTGACAACTCAAATACAGTTGAATAAATTACAGGGACACTGACTTGCTTAGGTATTAAGGGTGTAATAAATAGATGCTCCAATAGGGTTATGATGGCAGGACCGGATTATGTGCTATGTGCCCATGGAGAAAAGCTTTCTGGTGCCCCTATGGATATATGCTTAGGTTCCTATAAAATTTAGGTTTAGTTTTTACACTCCTTCCATAAATTGAAGTACTTATTATATAATAGAATATCTGCTGGGACTGCAAATTTGTTGTCTGCTTCCTAAATCGACTATTGTGAAACATTCATGTGAGTTTCTCTTACCTTGTTTCATAGTTGAAGATACTTTTCTTCCTATAAATTTATGACGTATATGTGATATGCGAGTATTGTTTAACAACGACGAAACCTAAAAATCGATCGATTTTCGTATTGTTTTATTTATTTAACCTGTATTAAACAAATGCAGGTTAAATAATACACAGGATGCATAGCTATGCAACTAAAGTTGCATAATGTCTAGAAGAGGTGGAACGCTCTATATACATTAAAATAGTGTTATATGTATCATAGAAGAATGAAATTACTGTAACTTTTATTTGAAACTTTTTTACCTCTAACGAATTATAAGAGCCTAACCCTCTTGTAATCTACTCGTACTATAGATTTTCTATATTGAGCAAATCTTATATGTGCTATTAAACGCGCTAATTAATTAGCGAATATTAGATAATAATCTAATAAATTAGATAAATAATTAATTAATTTATTTGTCCATTGGTCGGTTTCTTAAAAGTCATTGAGATAGTGTTAAGTGTGCTAGTCGAACGGAACTAGCTCGGTCTGTTAGTTTTACTTTTGACCACACGATGGCGCTGCCAAAACGGGCAAGCTGGTAGAAAACAAAAAAAAACATTGTGTTTAATCCTTTTTTATTTTACCTCGAGCGAGCTCGGTCTACCAGGAACTAATTCCTAAACGGTGCAAGTTTAGCCAAATATATGTTTAATAAAATCAACCATAAATTCAATGAGGAAAAAATACGTATGCAATTCTTAAGTAATATTTCGTTTATAATAAGAATTTTCCCAAAAGTACATTAACTTATTGCATTCTAAACAAATCTTCAGGATTCACGCTATTTTCCTTCTTTAACTCGCCTATTACGTCGTTGAGAAAATTTAATATCCATATTCATTGTTGAAGCGATTTTTCTAGCAACTGTAAAAATTTGTTCAAAACCTGTGTCCCCGTAGTCCTTGTAAAGCAAAACGTAGACTATTGATTAATTTTGTCGGATGATCTGCTGTAAAGCTTGATTTGTTCAGTCAATGCATTGCAAAAGCTTATTCCATACAGACAGAGTACAAATAAATTTGTAATTAATTTGCAGCAATAAACTTTTTGCATTCGATACAGTTGTTTTAGGGTTTGATAAATCATTTTCTATTCTTTCAAGTTCTTTCTTTACTTCCAGTATTTGTAAGCATAATGATTTTATGGCGTTAGCCTTTAACGACCATCTTGTATCAGAAAACCTTTTGAGTGATAATTTTAAACGTTTCATTAAATTTACACATAATACAAATAATGCCAAATTATTAATTTCCAAAATACGAGCTCTAACCCCTTTATGTTTGTCAGTCATGTTGACACCGTTGTCGTCTAATATCATATGTATTTAATTTGTTGTTTGTACTGTATTTAAAATCTCAGTCATTAAACTTTCTCAAGTCTTTTCATGAGATTTAATAAAGTTAATAAAACTTTCCTCGATTATTACTTTACCATTAAAATCAATATAAACGTATCTTATAATCTCACTCATTTGCTCCTTTCTTGAAACAGCAATCAAATAAAATTCAATAATACTTTGCCTTCTTAATTCGGTTTATGATTTCGCTCCGTGTTTTTTCACCAACCAAATTTATTATTTCAGTTTGAATTGCTGGTGAAAAATATAATGTAACTTTTTTAAAGTTACATTGCACTGACTCACAAGTTCAATTAAATTTAAAAATATGAAAAGCAATATTAGCTCGAAAAACAATATTATTTTTTGAACAGAATAAAATAACATTTATTATATATTTTCTTACGTTTTTCCTTTGGGTTTTTTCCTCGTTTATTTCCTTGGTAATTCACCAAAAAGATCCTTTACTAACATTTATTATAATTTTTAATACTTCAAGCCAATTAATTGCTTGCTTGATAACTTTAAAAATATAATCATCGGGAACATTACCTGATTTAATATTCTCTTCCATCATTTTCCATTTTACATCATTGTTTTTGTGCACAAACGAATTTTCATGTTGTGGAATGACAGGATGAAGGTGTTTCCAATCTTGAAATCCTTTCTTTGGATTTGACAGATTATGGGATTTTTTTCCGAATAGCATGCAAGGAAAACAAAATACTGCGTATACAGGCTGTCCCATTTTCGATGGTTTTAAACGGGAAGTCGTGTTTTGGTGCTAGATAGCTCAAATCTATGTGTGGGTGTCTGTTCAGCTCTTTTTTGAAGCTGAATTCATCAGTGAAAACCGCATATCGATATCTCTAACCGTTATCAAGATATCCATGAATATACAAATTTTGCCAATTTCTTGAATGTCCTCTAACTGCATTGTTGTTTACAATTTTGGGCATCTGACAAAACATTCTTAAGGTACTTTTTGACGTAGAATACGATGGATATATTTATATTTTTGTTGCCTTTTTAACTTTAATCTTTTTAACTATAAAAGATATTATATATAACTTTCTTATTTTAAATGGATGCCTATATGTTTGTATATTTGCTCGTTACCGTTATTGAAAAAGCTTTCCAAATATATATACTTTTAATACTTTATTGTCAGCCATTGATGAGAAATAAAAAGATTTTGGGAAATTAAACTATTTTATACCATTGATCCAGTTAGCCTTTGAAAACAATGCAGATTGGTGGCTTAGAAAAATTGACAGTTCGCAAATTAGTGTAGTTAATGTCAGAGTTTCCACAACTAAGAGACAAAATGTTTAATAATGCTGAAAAATATGACATGTTACGGCCAACCTGGAGAGAATATAGAATTGCACAAAATACGTATTTACATAGATATCCGAAGCGGAGAGTTTTTAAATATCTTGAATGTTATTTGGTGGATTTAAAGACCACGTAATAAATCTTACCTGGAACAGATTAGAAAAGAATCCAAAGCAAACGTGCGAATTTAAACGTTTTTCCGGAATCACTTCTCAAAACAATGCACCATTTATTCTTTGCCGTATTTTTGCATATCATTAGCAATTAAAAATATATATTCAACTTCTTTGTTTTGTTTGAAACGCTGTGTTCTGTTTTCTTTAATGACAACCCATATTGAAGGAGCTTTCCAAATATGAAGTTTTTAATAGTTTTAGTTTATTAATAACCGTTAATAACAAATACAAAGATTTCCGTAAATTAAAGTATTCCACTCTATGAATCGAATTAGCCTTGGAGAAGAATTTACGAAAATTGCATTCTGCTTATTCTACTGTAATTTTACTATTATATTGCTGCTTAAACTAATAGCTGGTAAATTAATTCATTGAGTAATATTGCCAGCTATCTACAATAAAGTGACCATTTAAGCGATCACTAATCTGTTTTGCAATTACAATAACCGCATTCAGCAGACGTAGTAGCTACGTAGCGGAACCATGATCAGTATGGGTAATTATTGCGACATATATTGGAAATATCGCATGACATCAGAAAAATCGCTACTTCTATCAAATGCTACCCAGCTGCTGCATCTGCTGCATACGGCGAATGCTCCTTAGTTAGATTTAACTGGCCCTAGGCGATACTCCATCTACGAAACATATTTTGTACCATGTTTTGTGTATGGCCCACTACAATTTCTGAATAATGGAAATAGTGGAATCCTATTTATAGTGTCACTTCGTTGCCTCGAAAATATGGAACTAATTCGTTAACTTGACAATTTTGTGGAAAAGTTTAAAGTTTAAGTATGAAGTTCCTACCTATATTTCTTCGAATTAACTCTATATGATGCTTTAAAATGAAGTATCATCGCATTTAAGTATTTTATGGCTAACTTTTAAGATTATTAAACGTATCTATACTGCAGTAATATAAATGTGAGCTTGCGAACAAATTAGATTACAAGATTGCCTACTGTCAACTTTAAAAAATTAAACAATAAAACACAAATAAAAATCACCATGTAATTAGAAAAATTGTCCATATTGAGCACCGTTTCTTTCACCACACATGCGGCATTTGCGGTTTGGATGTTTTCTGCCACACGGAATTTTGTAATTATTACATGTTTCAGTGGTACTTCCTATAAATTATGCTTTTAATGTACCCCCACAGAAAAAAATCGAGGGGGCGATATCCGGGAATCTAGCCGGCCAACGAATTGGTCAGTATGTGCCCATCGAATTTTCCCCCAAATAAACAATTTAAATAGTCATGTACCGTTCGTGCATTGTGGACAGGAGCGCCGTCTTGATGGTAAATTATTCTACTATAATTATTTAGTGGCATATCATTCATGGAAGATTCAATATATTCACGGAGAATATGTACGTTTGCTCCGGTCGTTAGATTTTTCTGGTAGAAATGTGGTCCTAAAATTTTCCCATTTATGAATCCTACCCAGATGTTTATACCGAATCTAACTTGTCGATATTTATTTACTGTTATATTTGGGTTTTATGGCACCCAGTAGTGATGATTATGACGATTAAAACTGCTGTCACTGGTAACCTTTGCTTCATCCGTCCAAATTACTTTTAGCGGAAAATCCCTCGTTTACTCACACCTTTCCAAAAAATTCTGATCATTGTAAGATCATCACCATTGAACGCATTCATAATCCTGAGCTTGTAGGGAGTATATTTGCATTTTTAAAGAATTTTTGAACTCTGGGTTTTAGGGATTCCCGAAAGATATTGAATTTTTGGGTTAGCATTTACCGCCAACACATTTATTTCAGATTCTTCTCTATTAAGGTAACTGCGTGGTTTCTGAAATGCGCCATGTTTAATTAAGTTACATTCAGTGCGTTTAAAAATTTCTTTATGCGGCTACCTCCGCTCCGGATATCTCTGGAAATATATATTTTGTGCAACTTTCCCATTCTCTCCTGACTGGTTGTAAATACGTAATATGTCGCATTTTTCAGGATTATTAAACATTTTGTCTCCTAGTTGTAGGAACTCTGACATTAACTGCACTGATTTGTGAAGTGTAAAATTTTCGAAGCCACCTAACTGCATTGTTTTCCAAGGCTAACTGGATCAGTAGTATAACATAATTTAATTTCCCAAAATCTTTTTATTTCTCATCAATGGTTGACAATCAGGGTTCCGAGTAAAGAAAGTAAAATATAACCTTCCATTTAACATAAGAAAGTTATATATAATATCTTTTTAACTGTTAACATAACAAAAAATAAATACATCCATCATATTCTATGTCAAAAAGTACCTTAAGAATGTTTTGTCAGATGCCCAAAATTATGAATAACAATGCAGGTAAAGCACGTTCAAGGAATTGGCAAAATTTGAATTTTCATGGATATCTTGATAACGGTTAGAGATATCGACATGCGGTTTTCGCCAATGAATTCAGCTTCAAAAAAAAGCTTCAGACACCTATAGCAGATTTGAGTTCTCTAGCACGATTTCACATTTAAAACCATCCAAAATGGGACATCCTGTACAGAGGATACGTTTTATATTTTTTGTTTGTTTTCTAAGTTTTCCCAGAATTAGACAGATCTTCTAATGTGTAGTACAAATATATTTATTATGATAATAATCATCCAATAAATCTTAGAACTCATTACGTATTTAACAGTTCTGTTGAACCAATGTTACGGTAGCCTATGCAGATAAACCGACCTTTGTAAGTATAACATCATTGCTGGGATTTTCAATCAGACTGTTGTGTTGCAATTAGAGGTATTACTGAACAGATTTATTTGTTATATGCCTACAAACAAGTTTATTTAGAAATTCCGTATTGGGAAGGGTGAATTATGAATTATCCCGGTTATTTGTGCCGGAATTCATGCGTAATTGTGGACATCAAATACCGTGCAAAAGCACTGGATTTTGCTTCAAAGCCAAAACGGCTCAATCTAACTTTAACAATTTTCCCCTGTGTTTAAAATACACGTACCTCGAAAGCGTTGACAAATTAATAGCAACGGTAAAGTTGGATACTAATGACGGAGTTTATGAATTTATGTGGAGCTGCGATAGTTTGCATAAAGCAGCCGCATGCATTAAATATTCATATGGATTGCTTGCATAAGACCGAAAAACTTGTTACCTTCCGTGCATATAAAATTAGTAGAGGGAAATGTGATGGCATAACAGTTTCAAAGCTCCTATGTGTCATATTTGTTAAATTAAAGTAATAATAATTAAACTAATGGTCATGGATATGCAAAATAGAGTGCTGCATTTAGAAACCGGAATAATACCTTCACTCAACGTATCATTTATATACGGTTTATATATTATGTCCATACCATTTGTTTTGCAAACTTATTAGTTTTTATCTAACATTTTAGATTCCCAGCACGAACTTTTATTAACTCGTAAAGATATCGCCTGACGAGATGGGGCTTTATCTCAAAGCTCGGGAAAACAGTACCCTATCTGATCTCTTTTAATGACTTATGCGACCGGTTATTTTTCAGTGGAACTTCCCTCGTATTGACGCAAGAATATAAATCTCGCATCAGGAAGTTAATGGATCGTGGGATGCATTGCATTCAAACTCGTGTTTACGAACGGGCTTTCCCTCGTTCAAAACGTAATTTCTACTCCACACCGTAGGAACTTCAGACAATCCTACGTACGACATAACCTCGCAGACAATTTGGTATTCGTAGACAATTTCCGATACAAGTGAACTTTTAAGTACTCTTATTGCTGTATCTACATATATGCATTAACTAAACCCGTCTCAAAGGAACGTCAGATTGAAATAAAAAAGCACACCTCAAAATGTAAACTTTTTTGTTGAATTTTTCTCTGAGTAACGATCAATTGCAGATTCAATTGGTGAAGAACCATATTTATTTCTGCTTCTTCAGGGTAAAATTTGGTAGCTTCTGAACTGGTCAAACAAATCCTTATTAATTTGTGCAATAATTATCTTATGGCTACCAGCTACAATAACTTTTTCCTTGTCTTTGTTTGATCATAACGAGGCATTATTACAGGGTAAATGACACAACACAAACAAACAAACTTTCAAAATTATTACACTAAAAACATCAATATCTCATTATTATTATTATTATCGTACAATCTTATTATACATTTTTAAGGGTCAAAAGAATAAATACATAAGTAAGCTCAGGATTATCACATGCCTTAATCCATAAACCAAAGCTTTCCAGTTGTTGTTTTTTTGAGCTTGGAAAGCGATGGAATTTGGAAACCCAACCCAACACATTTTTATTGTAAATATAAAAATATCCATGTTAATCAGGTTTAATGCTAGTAAATACTCTGTGTACGCTTCTGATTATTTATTTATTAATTCTTATTGTTCAAAATATTTCGGAGTACACCACACAATGCTAAGAAGACAATATTGTTTTATTAAAAAGTAGTATGAAATATAAATTTTAAAACAATATAATTAAAGTTATTGAATATAGCTTTCTGACTGTTTCAATTATGAGATCCATTTGAATTAATATTTTTAAATTTTGAGAATTAAATTAGTATGATGAGACTGAATAAAAAAAGTATTTAAACTTATAAATAACATATACAATTTTTTACATTCATTATTATTAACAGACGAACATACGGTCAAAAATGGTACCATCAGTCTTAGAATACGTCGTTGAGATATGTCAAAATATCACCATCAAAATTTTGGACCGAATGCAGTAGAAAGTAACAAAACAATGAAAAAACAGAAAATACAATTTTATCCAAAAGTCCTTTTCCAAAATTTACCAACAAAGTTAAAGAAATGTTGGCAGTAGAATCTGAAACTATTAGATATACTCTTAGGAATTACGCAAAACTTTGGTCGTAAGCCAAAAGAGTATAGTCCACAGATTCAAAACATTTCCGCAATTTCCCTCTGCAAAAGAAGCACATTAAGATCGTTGGCACACGAATCTAAAATTCCGAAAAATACATTACACGACAGATAAAATCAACTAGTGTGGATCACTGACATGACTTTCTCTCTCCTAACCCTCGTTTTGTTGTAACTCATAAACAGGTTTGTGTAGAACTATGATTTATATACTGAAAGAAAGCTGAAATTCCAACGTTTTGAATTAGCACAATAATTTTTGAAAAATATGTTCAATTTTTTCCAAAAAATAACAAATGCGTTAAAGAATTACTTTTGGGTTAACATAATGTAAGGCGTTACTGTTTTTGTTGTAACTCATAAACGAGTTCGTGTAGAGCTATGATTTATATACCGAAAGAAAGCTGAAAGTTCATTATTTTCAATTGGTTACAATAATTTTTGAAAAATGTATTGGATTTTTTGGACAAATGCGTTAAAAGATTATTTTTGGGTTTACATAATGTAAGGTATTACAGTTTCTTTGTAACTCATAAACGGGTTCGTGTAGAACTATGATTTATATACTGAAAGAAAGCTGAAAGTCCAACGTTTTCAATTGACTACAATAATTTTTGAAAACTATATTCGATTTTTGTAAAAAAGAAACGAGTTAAAGAATTATTTTTGGGTTTTTGGGTTAAAATAATGTAAGGTGTTACAGTTTTTGCTGTAACTGTTTGTGTGTCCAACTTTTTCAATTGGCTAAAATTATTTTTGAAAAATATATTGGATTTTAAAAAAAACAAATGCGTTAAAGAATTATTATTGGGTTAAAATAACATAAGGTGTTACAGTTTTTGTTTATAACTCATAAACGGCTTTGTATATAACTATGATTTATATACTGAAAGAAAGCTGAAATTCCAAAATTTTTAACTGGAACAATAATTTTTGAAAAATATATTGAATTTTTTACAAAAAAAAAACAAATGCGTTAAACAATTATTTTTGGGTTAACATAATGTAAGGTGTTACAGTTTTTGTTTATAACTCATAACCGGTTTTGTGTAGAACTATGATTTATGTACCGGAAGACAGCTGAAAGTCCAACGTTTTCAATTGGCTACAATAATTTTTGAAAAATATATTCGATTTTTATAAAAAAGAAACGAGTTAAAGAATAATTTTTGGTTAAAATAATGTAAGGTGTTACAGTTTTTG
>JAWQRJ010001363.1:0-16114 GCA_033557515.1 Diorygopyx duplodentatus
TCTCTAAATTAAAGACACTCTCGTCTGCGTTATAAACGTTGTCCTGTCCAACAGTGCTAATTTTTGGTTTAATTTCAATAACAGATCGCTCGGCTGTGGAACGTAATTCGTCAACATCGCTGTGAGTGGATCGTATGATAAACTATGTTATTTCACAAGAAACAATTCTATGTACTTTTTTGATATGCCATACCCACCAATGGCTTGCCTTAAATGAAGGATAGTCAATTTCATCTTTTGCTAGCAGCGCCCATCTGCGAAGGTCTATGTCGTGTATAATATATCCTCCATTCAGCGCATCTTTAAATCTTGCAAGAACATACTCCATAATGTATGTGCTTTTATCCTTGTTAGTACCTCCGCGGTTAACACTTGCTTCCCGCCTCAAAAGTTGCGTAGTTGATTTTGCCTTAAAAAAAGTGAACGTCAAAGATATAAATGCTATTATTGGTATTGATTTACAAAACTAAAAGATATGTTTATGTACTAATTTTAGAACCTTACCCTTACATATTTATAAATAAAATAAGAGAAATCTACATATCCATATTACCTTTCTAAACTTTGATTGCACAGATTCCAACGAACGTCGCTTCACTTTTCCACTTCCCCAAAACTCAACAGCTCGCGTTTTATATTCAATATCAATATCAATACCTCCTTCTTGTGGTATTAATAATTGCGGTTCATGTGGGCCAGCCAAGTCTTCAAATTCTAGTGCTACATCTACTTCAAATGCAAAAGAAGCCTGCTCCTGAACTCTTACAATGATGTCCCTTAAAGCATCGTTTAAGTCTTGTTCTTCACGTGTTATAGGTGTTACAGCGATATTTGCAGCAAGGAATGTTGTATGTAATAAATTCAGAACATTAGCGATGTTGATTCTCATGACTTCAACAATTGCTGCTATTCAACTACCAAATCGTGATACGTAGTCGACGTCTATAAACTCTGAACTGCAAGTCTCAACTTCTCTTGCTATATATATGTATGCATTTGGGAAGGCGACAAGGATTTATGGCTTATACGTTACCCACGTGAAGATCAATGCGGATTAAGTTTCAACAAGGAATGTTATTAATACCACGGATGATAGATAACTATAGATAAGCACTAATAACATCTGCTTATCCCGATAATTTTTTTTTAGTACGATATCAGATTGAATACGTGTAAAAATATATAATGGACTATAATGCATTTAATGCATAACTTAATCTAACAGATTAAAGATATTATTGTATTTACATAAGCACATTAGTTAGGACATAATTTTTGAACACTGGGTTTTAGGGATTCCCGAAAGATACTGAATTTCCCTCAGGGAGATTTTTGGGTTAGCATTTACTGCCGCCACCACATTTATTTCAGATTCTTCTCTACTTCTTGTATGTTTTTAGCAAATAAAAATTTTCAAATTTCAAATAAATATGGGGGGTAGGGGTCGTTGCTGGTAAGCAATAATTGTCAGAAGAAAACTATTGTCGCTATCCTTTAGTACTACTAAAACAGTTAAATATTTATCCTAACTTTTTTCTGATATGTCGTTGCCGATAGAGCGCTCCACCCCCCGAACACGGGCGATTCCGCAGCTAAAAAGGTTACCGTTTTTCTTACACCACACAGTCTATAAACCCACCAAGTTTCATTTAAATCGGTGAGACACACTTGCCTGTGTTCCCTTGTAAGTTAAAACATTTGTTTGATCACATTGAAAGGAGTAACATAATTCCTTTATTTCATTATTTTATTTTTATCAAAAACTAAGGGCAATATTAAACATTTAAATGCCAGGAAGTATTAAATTATTTCAGGCAACGAGTACCGCGGATGTGCGCCGACTTTTTTTCCGCGGTATTCAAGCTAGCATTAAAGATTTTCCCATTCATTATTCATGTATCAATCAGGAAGCAGAGCTATGGCATACCGAGAAGTTTTCATTGTACTACTAAATAATTTTAGGCAAAGCTGGACTTTCTACTCTGATTATGATTTCCTACCATAGGATTTTGGTATCATAATTGGCCATCCGCGGATGAATATGTAGTTAGTTCACAATCGCTAAAAAGAAAGCTTTACACTACCCTTAGATTAACGTAAAAACCCACTCATGAATTGGATTTTATGCCAAGTTTTTTACTGGCCAATCAACAAAGTGTCCCATTGCAGTCTCTCGAATACAATCCGGATAATTCACTTTTAATCAAAGCAAAGATTCCAACTTTCATTTTGATACATGCTCCAATATTCATTTCTTTTTCAGCGGCACCAAACTGCGCAGAAGAAAGAAGAGGTCGTACAGCAGTCTTTGGCGTGGCAACCCTTTAAATGACGACCTCGGCAACGCCATAGAGCGACCGAACTGTCGCCTACGCTACCAGCAAACGACTGTGGACGTCTACGCCCATTTCATGGCCATAGATCACGATTCGGGTAGGGTAACCTACTTGATCAATCGCCGGACGCTTTTAAGAGTTACGGACCTCATCCTGCCGTCGCTGAGAGTCAGCGATCCGAGGATCGCGAGTCTCCACGCGAGGATTCTGCAAGGACGGAGCATGGGGCGCACCGAAGTGCAGGTTAGAGATTTCGGAGGTCTTGAATATCGGCGAGGAGTTGTTAATGTCTGCTTCCTGCTTAGGTACTGTCGCCGATAACCGGACGGGTCATAGGTGCTAAAGAGGTGAGGGTGGGAAACGATAAGGTCGGTCTAACCAGGTTATCTGTGCAAGTCGTGTCCGGACTGCAGTTGAATATCTCACCGGATAGCTCTATCGAGAATGGTTATGTGGCTGAGACCAGTGTTACGAGGAAACTTACTGCACAGTATCAGGTGGGTAATGCGCGGAGCTTAACTATTAGGAAGGCAGCGAAGACGCTGTTATCCTCTCTGCCGCCATTAAATCTAGGGGGCGAATTATTTCGAAAGTCTTGTTTGGAATAATTTGCAGGGAATTAAAATGTTAATTGAAGCAATTTAATTTCGCGTAATGCGTGCTATTTTCCGGATTAGCAAGATTTGAAATAAACTTTCTGAAGTCATCACACTTTTATGTTTCTAGAAAACTTTTGAAATCCAAAAGGACCATAAGAGTCAATGTAACGTTCCTCGGTTTTTAAACATGCAGCAACCTACCTGCATCGTCTCATATCTTAACATCACTTAACACCATATTCTTTTGGAATATACACCATACATTCTTGAATCTTAGGATGATGTTGAACAAAAGTTGGTTGTGAACTAGGTCAGTCAGCTCCTTTGTCGGAGCAGTTCAATTAAACTAGGTAGTTCGTGAATTACACTGTATTTAAAAAAAAAATTAAGTACTTTAATTAATTGTGGATAAAAACTTATAAGTGAAAACTTTGATAATCTTTCATAAAATTATCTTTCACAATAATATTATCTCAAACAAAATTCATAACTTGGTTCAATCTGGTACAGAATGGTCATACAATAAAACCAGAGCAGGAAAAACATAAAATAGTAACTAGTTGTACTTTTCACAACAAAATTTAAATATTATAATTAATATGAGGATAAGAACTTATAAATGAAAATTTCGAATATATTTCATAAAGTTGTTCTCTCTCACAAATATATGATATTGATGGTTCACAGTTTCGTTTCTGGTTTTATGTTTTGTTGTACAGAAACTGAAATAAAACTCTTTAATAATTTAATTTTTTAGTGATATTTTAAAATTAAAGACTTTTCTGAGCCTTGTATAAGTTTACTTCTGAATACATACTTTGTTCAAAAACTGTTCAGATAATAAAATCTTTGCCAATTTTTAATGTGTTTATTACGCAGTAAATGAATGTTTATAAACATAAATCAGGTGCTCAAAAGCGCAAAGAGCGAATGAAGAATAATGAAGCTGGTATAAGGGGAAGATGGACTTTGTTTGATATGGGCATCAAATTAAGGTCGGACAAAAAAACTGAGAGTGAAAGTGTAGTTATCTCAAGTGAAACAAAAGTTATAGAAACGAAGTTATATAAATGAAAAGTCATAGAGATTTGCGTTTAATTAAACGAGCTTTAGAGAAATGCGAAGAATGAAATCTCACAGCAGAATGCAAAACTGAAGTATCTGGAATTAAAAACTATTTAAAATCGTTGAAGTACATTTTGATGGCAACCATTTGTCTTAATGTTTTGGTTTCCATTAACATCAGAAATGAAGTGATTTAAGCTACGTTGGACATTGAAGAAGCCAATATTGAAAGTTTAATAGAGGACTTAAATCACTTACGAAATAGCTAGGGCCAAATTCTGGATGAAACAAAGTTGACGCCTTGTTCCATGCTAGCAGACATGTCAACGGAAACAGATTTTCCTGAAAACGGAGCAAAAAAACTAAACCGCCAACATGATGAAGACTCACAAAACAATGAAGATGACCCAGCATCTAAAGATAGTGTGAAAGCATTTGAAATAAACACCTTTTATGTCATGATCGACTCTGTCATTTTTAGATTAACTCATCGATTCAATATAGTCAGAGAGACTTGTAAAATGTTCAAGCTTTTATGGAAATATCTAGACATGCAAGAAGATGAAATCAGAGACTCTTGCTGAAACATATGCAAGGTTTACTCCCTAGATGTTGGCATTAACCTTGATGAGGAAGTCAAGCTCTTAAAAGCAATTCATCCTGCTAACATAGGTAAGCAAAAAGAAACTGCCGCCAATGAAACTTCTCAACAAAATCAAGGATCTAAAATTGGAAAGCTTATTTCCAAATTTCTGCATGGTCTTAAGAATCTATTGCACCATACCTGTTTCTAGCACAGGGAGAAAGAAGTATTAGTATGTATTTTGAAGCATATTAAATACGTCCACAGATCAGCAACAACACAAGACAGACTTGACAACCTTGGGTTACTATGTGCAGCAAATGAACTTGCACGGGAAATAAATTATTACTCAGTTATTGAAGAAAAGAGCTAAAACATAATGTGGAAAAGGTTCAATTGGCAAGTACTCTTCAAGACATCAGCACTTCGGATCTAAACAAAGAAAAAGCGCAATCCTTATTTGTTCAAAGAGAAAAAAAGAGAAAGCACTGCGATCAATATATTAAATATGGCTTTACGTATACAGGAGATGAAAACTGTCCTAAACCACAATGTGTAGTATGTGAAGATGTTTTATCTAATGGCTGCATGAAGCCTTCCCTAGTTTTACGACATTTACAAACGAAACATGCCAATTATAAAAACAATTTTTTTTAAACGCTTGGAGAAAAATATAAATAAATCGAATTTGAAAAATTATACCATAGCTGAGAATTTGGTTCTTCTCTGTATAAAAGATGATGTATGCTCGGAGAAGAACAAGTACCTAAAATGAGCAGCATTCCTCTTTCGAGCAATACAGTATCTTGAGGAATTCAAGATATGCCTTATGATGTTGAAATGACAATAATAAGCAGGATTAAAAATAGTAAAATTTTCACCATCCACGTCGATGAAAGCACAGATGTTGTAAGTTTTGCTATTTTGCTTGTTATTGCAAGATATTATATCGATAACGAAACTAAAGAAAACCTATTACTGTGTCAACCTTTGTCAGAGCGCACAAGAGGTGAGGATATATTTAATGCTGTTAATTGTTATTTCAAAGAAAAGGGGATTGATCGATCTAACTGTTGTGGATTATGTACCGATGGTGCAATCTCAAGTATTTACTCCGGTCTTCGAAGTCGTGTCATGAAGGTAGCACCATAGACAAAATTTAGTTTCTAAAAACCTTCCTCATGAATTGAAAGTTGTTCTTGATGAGGCTGTGAATGTGGTTAATTTTATAAAATCGAGGCCCACAAACTCAAAAATTTTCAAAGCTCTGTGTGATGATATTATGAGTCTTGTTTTTACGTTGCTCTTTCATACAGAAGTGAGATGGCTATCTCGTGGTAAAGTTCTTACCAGACTGTTTGAGCTTAGGCATAAGGTACAAGTTTTTTTTGAAAGCAATCCTTTCAAGCTTACACGACTAAAATGACTCCAGGAATTTGCATATTTATCATATATTTTCCTAGGTATAAATAAGTTAAATTTGGCACTTGAAAATAAATATATAATGGTATTTAGTGTGTCTGACAAAATTGAATGAATCTATGATTAAAAAAATTATTTTTGGAAATCATATATTGAAAATAGTCAATCTGAAGTATTTGAAACTTTGCACAGTTTCTTATCTGAAAACAAACCACGACTTTCCCTAGAATTAAAGCAATAAATAATTGAATGTATACAAGGATTAAAATGAGATTTCCAGAAGTACTTTCCAAAACCTGAGAATATAAACTATTGGATTCTAAATCCATTTCAATACTTTCAGATAGCTAAATTGTCAATCAAGCAAAAAGAGAAGTTAATTGAACTTTGAACTGATACCACTTTAAAATCACAATTTAAAGTAAAATATCTTCTTAACTTTTGGGCAGACTTTAGCAGAGAATTTGAGCTACTTTCTGACAAAGCACTTAAGTTTTTGTTGCCTATGCTTGTGGAAATAGCTTTTTCTTCCATACATTTTTATCAAAAATAAGCATCGTAATAAGCTGAATGCAGTTCCAGATTTGAGATGATACCTTTTTTATATCAGTCGAACCTGATATCAAAAAATTATGTGACAAAAAGCAATGACAAGGCTCACACTGAATTCCTTTAATGCGAAATTAAATACTTTCAAGTTAATTATTTGTGCAGTTTGAAATACGCATCTGTAACATGGTTACTTACTAAATTTGTTAAATAAGGGGTACAATCTAAGGAGATGACATGTCAAAGGCCATCCTCCAAGAAATCGATTGGAATACAATGCTCAAGGCGTCCTCTCCTATAGTTTTCGATAGGATAAAGAAAACATACCATTAATATTCCAAGCGGAAATATTTGTTATAACAGCAAGCTGTCAAGTGCTACTAAAGAGGAACTATGAAAATAGGAGAATCTTCATAGTTACTTACAGCCAGGCTATCCTAAAGGCACTAAATCTCTACGAAGAAAGCTCTGGAATTGCTCCTCAGTGCATTCACGGACTACAAGCACTTCAGGCTATTCAGGAATACGTTAAAACCGGTATAGACGCCAGGACATACAAACATTTCGTAATGAAAAGCAGATGTCCTTGCAAAACAGGGATGCTATCTGCACTTCACTGGACCAGAACTGGTGCTTCCCATTTCATACAAAAGAATAGGAGCTGAGGCTAAAAAGGCTGAAAATATTCAAGATGAGTCAACAGGAAATCAGATTATGGACAAAACGAAGTACAGGATACTGTCCCTCAATAAACATCTCTACAGGATGGAGCTAGTAACAGCATCGAGGTGTAGGAGGGATGTGAAGAAGAAGAAGAAAAAGTTCAATCCACATAACACATCCAGGGCTTTTGTGCGCAGTAGGAAAAACATTCTAGGGTCTTAGAACAGTTAACCAGTTAACTGTGGCGACCTAAATTGAAAACTGTGAACCTAAATTGTGTTGCAAAAATAAAGCGATGAGGAGTATACTCGTCAAACATAGAGTATGTGTAGCTGCTATAATATTGAATTATGTTGTAGTTCATATCTCACTTGGTAGACCTAGAAATCTTTTAAAATCAACAGAGTACCTTCACTGCAGTCTCAACTAATTTTCAATCCAAGGGTGATCGATTTGCAAGACCGTTGGGGGTGATAAAAACAACTCCAAAATATTAGAAAATTCATGTCCTATCGTAGACATAGAAATCTTTTGAAATCAACAGAATACCTTCTACCTTCACTGTACTTTAAACTAATGTTTAAACCAGGTTTGCTCGATTTGCAAAACCGTTAAGGGTGATAAAAGTCCAATCGAGCATACTTTTGATTGCCCTGGCACACCATGTATTTTAACATAAGTTAAATCAAAACGTAAATAGGAGGTGGCTTAGTGATGATTACCAAAAGAAAACAAATATTTAGAAATAAAAGGACTACGCAGGGTTTGTTCATACTACACAGGGTCCGCCAAAAGTCCCCCCTCTCTCTATTTCAAGAACCCATCAAAATTTCAGAAAACTGTAAATCATGTGCAAACAATTTGATGGGGTAATTTTTTGCAATTATCTAGATACAGATAAAACTAAATTTCTTGAAATCTATTTAGATCAGCTAAAACGAAATTCTTGAAAAGTAACTTTCAAAATTAAATTGTGGATCGAAAATGTGGATAGCACTGTTTTCAGTTCATAGTGACCGAAGGAAAGAATATACTTTATTCGAACTTGGAACATGTTTGCTTTTAGTTGCAATCATCATAGCTCACAATATTTTACGGCATCGGACCGATTTTCAGCTCTATGAAGTCACTGCTCCAACTTCATGTCACACACAACTAATGTCCGGGGTATAGGGAACCCTAAAAGATATTACAATTTAATAATAGAGTATAAATACACAAGTATAGGTTACCCCCACCAACTCACCTACTAAAAATATTTTTTTGTACTATTTTAAGGATCTCAATGTAGCACACATTTATACAAATTCTGTAAAGAAGAAAAATTTGTTTGACAAAATTTCGGAACATTTTTTATTCTGAGATTATTTCAGTGTCATGCTTTGCATTTTTTTGTAATCATTGAAGAATGTCTATAGATTTTCGTAGAAAAATGCATAAGGAACCCAACAAAAAAAAATTACATTAAAAATATTCTATTGGGGAAAAATAGAGGGTTGGGCAGATTACCCCACGCACCTTCTGACCTATTAGTTAGCAATTAGATTAGTTAACAATTAGGCCTATCACTCAACATTGATGTGATGATGAATTCTATCAAGTGGTTCAAAAGTTTTTGTTTGATATTTCGATACGAGGTGCTTACCGAAATATCAACAAACCTAGGAAAAAAATATATTTGGGATAATGATATTTATGCCATATTATTTTTACCGGATATAATTGCTAACGTTCTCCGGAACAGCCTGCAGATCTAGATAAAATCGCAAGATTTTGATTGTAAATGTACTTCAGCATTCAAAGAAGATATCGAACAATATCACACTACTCACTCATATATAAAAATATAATAATTTCGCTGTTTCTTAACTTTCACTATTTCTTTCTCTATTTTTCACGAGACTAAAATCTTGAAACTCTTCTCTTTTGATTTGTTGATCAGGATGTCAAATATCTTTGGAAATTTTATGGATATCTTTTGACTCTCCCCTTACGAGGAGCATATTATAAGGAACATTGAATACGCTTTAGCCTACAGTCTAAATCGTCTTTCTCAACTGATTTCGAGTCACGGACCACCAAAAAAAATTTTTTTGCAGTCCACGTATAAATAAACTAATTTTAGTTAATCAATGTATTTAGCACTCCTTCGATGTAAAATAAATTGAAATAGATTAATTTGTTCTAAAGTTATGTTAGGGAGAGACTTGATAGTACAATTTTGATGCTTATGTAAGATTATCGAAAACAGAATTTTCAAACAAATATTTTGCTCATTTTAGAATCTTTTGTTATAAAACGTGTTATGAACTGTCAGAAAACTTGTTCTTTTAGCTATCTTTGAATGTAAAACAAATTAGAATAGGTCAATTTGTTTAATCGTTATGAGGGAGAGACATGATAATACAATTTTGATACCTATTGATGATTTTCAAAAACACAGTTTTCAAATCAAGCGACTGTTTATTTGTGATTTTATTCGTTGATCGTATTACAATTTATTACAAAACTTATTCTTTTGGCTTTCTTTTGATGTGCAATAAAATAGAATAGGTTAATTTGTTCCAAAGTTATGACCGGGAGAGACTTCATAGTACAATTTTGATGCTTATATGAGATTATCGAAAACAGAATTTTCAAAGAGGGTTTTTGTTTATTTTAATATTTCGTTATAAAACGTATTATGAACTGCGAGAAAACTTGTTCTTTTAGCTTTCTTTCGATGTAAAATAAATTCGAAAAGATTAATTCGTTCCAAAGTTGTGCTAGGGAGAGAGGATTGATAGTACAATTTTGATGTGATGATTTTATATGAGATTATTGAAAACAGAATTTTCAAAGAGGGTTTTTATTTATTTTAATCTTTTGTTATAAAACAAAGAGGGTTTTTATTTTAAAATTTTCAAAGAGGGTTTTTTATTCATTTTAATCTTTTTGATTAAAATATTTTAATCATTTTTGTAATAAAATGACAGTATTATGTATGAACTGTCTTATTTGAAAATAGTCCGTTATAGTTTTTGGTGCTTTCTGATTAGTTAGTATTCCTTGTAATGGTTAAGCTAACATTCATTCGAAAAAATATAAAAATCAAGTATGAAATATATTTAAATAGAGTACTCACATATATTTTATCCCAAAAAACAACAGATTATTTATTTAACGTTGTTAGTACCGCTAATTCAAAACTACTGAGTACGTGTGTTCAACCCGTATTACTTATATTCATTACAATGTCGAGCATCACTGAGAATAGAAAAATATACACATATGTATAAAATCAATAAATATTCTGAAGCTTTACGCGGCCCATTTAAAGTTTGCTGCGGCCGAAAATCAAAAAATTGCAACATGATACAGTTTTATCTAAAAAAATTCTTTTTCTTGATACAAGCAAAGACATCTCCGAAAATATTGGAGGTACAAGAAAATTTTGAATGTAAAAAATGAAATGCAAGTAATTTTTGGTGCGTCTTTGCACCAATGAAGTTATTTTGAACCAATATGTGGTGTGAGTTTTAATTTTGAAGAAATATTAAAACTCACACCGACAAAACGACAAAAGCTTTATTCGTTCCCCGTATATTTCTAATGGACGGTCTAAGGTAGACACCCTGTATACAGAGTTAACTATGTTTTAAGGCCATCATCTTGTAATTTGTTTTCATAAATCAAAATTAAATTGTTGTGGTTCGTTTTAGTCAGAACATGAATGTAAGGATTCTGCAATTGTTTGTTGCTTAGAGTTAGTTATTTTGGATTTTCAATTAAAACTTGTATCGAAATCATATCGTTTTCGGTAAAAGAACTAAAAAAATCAACCCTTAATGTATGTTGGAAGAAGATATGGCCGTCGTCAGTAGAAAGCTTGCTTGAATCCCCAGAAAATGGGATTGGGGAAATATTACAACTTGCTAAATCGATCGGGGGCGAAGATTTTGTGGACGAAGATTTATTAATGGAAGAGGAAATTGGCGAAGCAGATTTAGTGGAAATGGCGCCCAAAGTTGTTAATCAAATCGATTCTGAAGACGACAGCTCTGATGAAAATTGTGAAGTTACTAATTTTATTCTAAAAAAGTTGCAGGAAGGTCTTACCTTAGCGAAAAACTTTGAATCATTTTTCTTGACTGAAGACCTTTGCGGTGAAAGAAGCCGAAAGTTCAAAAGGGTGCTGGAAAATGCTGCCTGTCTCCATACAATGAGATTTATTACTAACTTTTAAGGGCCAGCAAACAGACTCCAAAAAAATCTGTTATTTTTAACAGATTTTTTTGGAGAATAAGCCACGAGCCTGGTGCGAGTTTTTACTGTTCAAAAGGAGTTTTTTAAGTGACCGCAGTAGCAAATCAAATGAATACGGTCCTGATCTGATCGGCGTTCGCAGGTTCCGTTTGATCAGCCGCGCCTTCTTTCTCCATCTTCCGCTGTTTTCAGCGTCATACACGTACGCACGCATCGGTACGACCGTGTCGCCTTCAAGACTTCACAGATCTCCCATCGTCGGATTTTGATGGACGACGCGATAAACAAACGAACGTCGGACCGTTCCGCGGCATTCTTCCTCGAGGAACCAGCCAATTAAATCTGGTCTATTTACAGTTAGCCTTCGAGCAATTTTCCCGCCTTAATTGACTATTTCCAAAATAACTTTAATTGGGTGTGAAGAAAAGAGTTTCAGTCATAGAGACTCTTAAAGAATCTTCAACGATTATCTTGTCTAAACCATTTGAAACGTTTATAACTATTTTCAGGTTTTGCCTCCTTCACTTTTCTCTTTGCGCTCTCACGATAAATATTCATGTGGTAAATATGATTAGTGTTAAGCCCGTATTTGACTGGTCAATTTGAAAGTCAATAAGCTCGAGATGTACATCATAAGACGCAACACTTGAATTTTCGAGGTATTTTCCATAAAACCAAATCACGGCCACGTATGATGTAATCCACTCGTAGCAAATTTGTTTCTCTGGCACTTTAATTAATGACAGCAGCAACGAATTACATGACATCAACAAATAACCTTCAAAACACGAAATTGGACCACGTATCCATCGACCGAACTGCCTCCTCATTATGTTCTAACGGTCTCCGGGACGTAATGGAACCATTCGGTAATGGTTCCAGAGGAATCGTAGAAATTCACTCTTAAAATTGTTCACAAATTGACGTCATTATCGACTATCATTATATAGTGTGCCTTGGTAATTTCGAGGTTTGTTATTACCAGTGCTGCTTGCTGCATACGATTGCTTCCAACAGGCACTAAACGAGGAAAAATAACCAAGAATCGAATCGGCCAGTACAATCTACAGTCTTAATCGATTTATGACTGATAATCTAGAACGTGCGTATTTGTAAATAACAACTCAAATTGAACACAAATCTACACAACAACTGGGTACTGGGAACTTAAAATATATTATATATTTTCTCACTTTTCAACAACATTACTTACATTTTTTAGTGCATCTTCTCTGTTTTCACAAGGATTATAACTGGATATCTAAATTAAACGGTCCAGGAAGATTAAATAATTTAGCTCTCATCGAACTGGTTTTGCTTCTTTGGTGGCATATCAAAAAAAAAAAGAAGAACGATGCCCCTGCGTGCCGTTTGCTTTTTTCCTGCGGTAATTGCTGTCTTCTTTCTGCGTTGAAGAGGAAGCCAGCACTCGTTAGAAATTCATTATATAAATTAATTTAATTAACCGTGTGTAAACATCGAGGTAAGTATATCTGTAAATTTAGTGGAGTATTATTATTAGTAACATATCCTAAAGGTCATACGTCTAAATTATTTGATATCAATTGACGTTTAGGTATTTCTTTGTAGAATCCCGCAGCGACAATTACATAAAACCGGGTTCCAACTTTATTGCTGTTTTTGCGAAAAAATAAATAAAACAATAAACGGCCATACATGTCTAAACGTGTACCACGCTTATTACAATGCTAAAATAAACATTTTATATCCCCTTTTTATATCTGTTTTATTGTAGACACGACGGGGCCAACTGTGATACAAAACTGTATTTTCCCGGATGAATGCAATAACACTCATTCAAACGTGAAATTGTTTCTGAACACGAAAATTATATTGCAGCCGAGCAATGAAATGTGTAGTCAATTTAATTTCTTTAACTATTTAATTAATTATTTCTTGCTTAGATCTTAGATCTTTACTATGATCATCAATTCCTAAATGACGCGTACCTCTATATCAGCTCAATGTAAAGAGGAATTTAAACATTGTGAACATTCGCGATAGCAAAAACTGGTTCATTCGGTTTTTTTTGCTGTTGTATTTCAATCACACAAGAGTAATTATTAGAGGGAACGGACTAGGTGTGGCAGCCACTACGCTATGTATCAATTTTCTCCTTTTACGTGATGTGATCTGAGTAAGCGTGATTATAAACTCATTAATTTTCGATTCATTCCACACAGGTTTACTTTAAAGAATTATTAATTCACTAACAGCAAATTTCTTGACGAATAAACGCACCTTACAATTAGTTAGAACTTAAGTCAAGACTAGCTAGACTTAAGTCAAGCGATAGTTTCTGATTTTAATAAACTTCAATGAATATGCAAGAGTTGTACGCGAACACGGATAACATGTTTTGGTTTTGCACCAAATGTAAATCATTCGTAATGTACGTTTAGTACATTAAGCGTAATTTACAAGTACAGGACAAGTTCAAAAACGGGAACCGTTTAATGAAGTTGCATAAATCATAGGTTAATTTGCATTGTGAATACAAAAGTGGGATTGAAGCACTACTTTTTAGTGCAACCAAATTGAAAATTTTTCCAGAAAATTACTAACAAACAGTGCTCACAAACTAAAGAACTTTCTGGTGTGTTTATTTTGCCTTTAAAATTTATCTGCATTCTTTCATCTAGAAATTAAATGTCTTGACTCGAGCAACAAAGCTAATGAAATGCTCTAACATACCGCACATAATACAATACCATTGGAGTCAAACTACATAATGACTTAACGGCACTTTGTTCAGTCAATCGATTAAAGTAGATAACTTTCAAATTAAAATTAAACGCGTGGCAGTCCGTCACACACCGAAAGAGATGACAGTGTGAGATTGAAAATTGGGGACGTGGCCAAATTCGAGACCGACTAAAGTGGGACATGGGACGAATTTTACGTCGAGAAAGACTAATAAGGAAGTAATAAAAGCATAGGGTAATCAGTGATTGACAGGTACTTCGTTGTCGATTTTTTTTGGTGTAATAGAATTCTTTATGCGTGCAGAAGCAAAAACAGACATGATGTAAATTTTAAATTGTTCCGATGGTCATTAAAAAATAATAAATTGATTCCCAATAAAGAAAAAAAACAAGAATGAATGACGTGAACGGTATACCGAAGAATGTTGTAAATCCATTACTAAGGCCTCTTAATTCATTTCCGGACGACTCAATTATGCTAATCATCGTTTAAAGATTGCCCATGCATATGTAACAGCCATCTATTCGTTAGTACGTGAAGGCCGCTCATTCGAAATAAGAAATTCGAAAAGGCTTTATGCGGAAATGTTCGGTTTGTTTACCACTTTTCGTCGGTTGGTTTATTTGTCTATTCGGATTCCAGTTAACCGAGGAATTAGGTGCGCCGTTATTAGATGTAACGACTGCGATATCAATTTTTAGTAATACATCAAACAAATCAAATCGGTCGAAGTTTCACGCCATCAGGTAGCAATTACGCTAATTATAACACCCTGCACAACTTATCTTTTTTCTAGTTCTGTAAATTTGGTGGGGCAAAATGGCAATTTCAACATTTTAATAATTACGTCGCACAGAACATTGGAGGATACAGGTAATTAAATTTGTTACAGGTAACTTAGATCATGAGGATGCAGCATATTATGATCAAATTTTATCACAATTAAGTAAGTCACAAAATTATATTATTAATAATCATGAAAGTATGATTAAATATATAAAAGAGATAAATAATAAAATAATGTTAATTTCTTAAGAATAACTGTAGCTATAAATGAATTAAATGAGAAATACTATTTGAATTCCTGAGAGGATGCAATTAAAACGCAGATACTGTATTTACAGGAATGTAATAACAAATTAATGATGTAATTCAAAAAATTGATTTGGCAAAGAGAAATATCTTGCATTCACTATTGATATCACCAGAACAATTGATTAACGAAATGGAACAAGTTCATTTTAATGTATACTTAATAGATACGTTAACTACAGTGAAAGCATATCAAAAGCAAAATGTTTATGTGTTTATTATTCAAATTCCGATCATTGATCATTATGAGTATTAATATTACGAATTGTATCCCTTACCCACATTGATAAATGACGTATATGCGCAAATTGAACCAACATCCCGTTTTATTGCTGCAAATGATACATTCTTTTGAATGATATTTGTAAAATTTTAAGGCAAAACGAATTTTTATGTTTCAATAAAATTAATCAGTATAGTAAAAAGAATTGTAAATCAAAAATTGTGGCGCACGATGATGTAAATATCGATTCCATTGTACTTTTTACGAAGTAAATATCGATTCCTATAAGATAATAGAATACCCTGATGTAACTATTATAATAATAAAGAAGCAAATGGAAATAAAAGAAATTTGTGGAAAATTAATAACAACCCTATTGTTAAATGGAACTTATCAAATTGCGAATAAAAATAAATGTAAGTACAAGATTAACGGTACTGTAATACAAAACTATTTTAAGATAAATAACAAACAGCGTAATTTTGTCAAACGCAAATAAAAATTAATAATATATTTTATTATTAATCAATAAACCTTAATAGTACCGTAAGGTGCCAAACCATCTTAATTGATTTCTTTCGATAGTTTCGATAGTATTTTTATATATGCC
>JAWQRJ010001364.1:0-16113 GCA_033557515.1 Diorygopyx duplodentatus
CTCTTGCTCTGTTCTTATTGCGCGTATTTCTTCTTCCTCCACTCTTCTTCCTTCCGCTTTCTTCCCTTTACTTCTTCTCTTTTGCATCATATCCACCTTTATGTCTCCTCAAATGCCTTCTGGCTTACTTTTTTACTTCGTTCCATTGCTTATTCCCACATCTGTTTTGCCCAGAGTCCGATCTCGACTACGTTGACTTTCTGACTCGGTATTCTCTGTTCCGTGGCCGCGTTCGCTCTCCTCCTCAGCTCATCTACCCCGTCTCTACTTCGTATTCTTCCCATTGTATTTCGTTTGATTTTTTCCTACATCTCTTTATTCTTTCCTGTGTCCAAATCGTTTTTTATTTCAGTTCCCCTCTGCACCATTCCTTTCGTTTTCCTTTCACCCTTTATTTCTACCTCCAGTGGTTGATGATCATCACAGCAAGGAGATGTAGTCCACTACGATGTAGTCCACTATGTCTCCTACTGTACATCTTTTCACCTCTTCCCATGTTCCTCGGCCACAATTACATAAGCTATCACTGATTCTTCTCTTGGTCCTATATATTCCTCCCTCCCCCGTGTCCGTCCATGTATTCATTCAAAATTTCCCATCCCCTTTCCTAAGTCACATGTAATAACTCTTTCCCTTTACCATTTTCGTGCTGGTTCTTGGATTGTCTATGTCTTCCTTGCTTTGCCTATGTCCTCCATGTCTCGTACTGTACATCTTTTCACCTCTTCCCATGTTCCTCGGTCACAATTACATAAGCTATCACTGATTCTCCTCTTGGTCCTATATATTCCTCCCTCCCTCGTGTCCGTCCATGTATTTATTCAAAATTTCCCATCCCCTTTCCTAAGTCACATGTAGTAACTCTTTCCCTTCTGGTTCTTGGATTGTCTATGTCCTATCTGCTTGCCACCTCTCTCCCTTCCCCCATTCTTGCATGAAAGTGTCCTCTAATTATTAAAGTATCCACTATCTCCGGTACCAGTTCCTCTCTATTCCCTTTCTGATCTTCCTCATTACTAAGCCATATACCTTAATAATTTTGTACTTTCTGTTCTCTATTTTTAAGTGTCTTTCCACGATTCCTAGTAGCTAGTATACTTTTGATTGAGTCAAAGCTCGACCTCTTCTTACCAACGCTGCCCTAATTTTTACAGTTACTTCTAGCACCAAGCTTACAACCTCCTATTTTCTGTCTCCAAGATCTTTCTCCACTAGTGCTTTAATGTAATTTCCTCCTCATTATGCGTTCGACGTCAAATAGTATATTTTTTGTTTAATCTGTCTGTTGGTTTGTTAATGATTAATCCCTATTTTTGTAACATTTCCTCTCTGATAAGCTGCATATTTCTCTACGAATTTTCTTCCACTATTAGTTTATTTTTGTTCCTTCTACTGATCGCGTTTAGCTTACGTTCGCCCTCTTTTTTCTTTTTAGCCCTGCTTGAGCATCTGTTTTTTATCTTGTCCTCTTTCTTTTTCCCCTACTTTCCCTTCTCCTCAATTACTACCCCCTTTCCCCTTCCAAGCTTCCCTGTTACTACTCTGGCCTTACACTATTCTTGCCTTATTTATCTCCATGAACTTTTCTACTTTAGTTGTAACTGTCGTCCCTACTGGTCTATTAAACCCCTCCTCTTCCTTCTTCCATAGTTTTGCCCGTTCTTCTTCACACTCTTTTCTCCCCTGAAGTCTCCCTCTCATCTGAGCGTTCTCCAGCTGTACCTCAAATATTACCCCTTTCATTTCCCCAAGAATCTCTAGAATGGCGTACATCATTTTTCCTCCTACTTTCTTCTTCTCCTTCAGCAATTCCTCCATCCTAAGTCTGACCCCTCTAATCCTCGTCAGCCACTCCCTCCTATCTCCCCCCACATTTCCACATACCAGCTCCACTTCTTCCTCTTCCACCTCCGTTCCGCCTCTTTTTGACATTCTGAAAATTTTCTATTCTACTCCTTTTCATCTCTTTTTGTCAATTAGCTATTCCTGTTTGAATTCCCGTTATTATCAATTTTTATTGCTTTAGAATGGACCAAATTCTTAATAACTGTGTTACTTTACTTGCAGGTAAAAACATTTTACTCAACTGAGAAAAAACGCAGTTAATAATATTATAATGCAATACAATCTTGAAAGGATATTCTTATCTGGAGGTTAACTCGAATATTAAATTCCTTTAATATTAATTATTAAATTCAATGCCTTTAATAAATATATTTTTAATTTCTATATATCAAGTAACCAGTAAATATATCAATTCACCTAATAATTGAGCAATTTCAAAAATTACCGCATCCAACTGTTGTTGGTTTTTCTTTTGCGTTAGGAAATCCAGTATTACACAGCGCTATAAAACTCTATGACCTCTGCCTTTTTTAGGAATTCCCCAAATTAATCTATCAACGTTTACTATTCCTATATATTCAGCGAGTTTAACAATCCGCAAGATTATTCTTTTGATCACCAAGCATGTTAAAATGTTACGACCACATTACTTTGTAATACAAATGTTTCTGTATTTGTTGTCCATCATAAATAGTACCAACTGTGCCAACATTCTAGCATTATTTCCAGTGAACGAAGTAAGTCATTTTATAGTGTATCGACCGCTGTTGGAAAAATTAGCACAAAAAGGACATCACGTCGATGTTTTTGGCCATTTTCCAAGGGAATCACCACTACCACGGTAAGCGCTAAAGTTCTTATTCCGCAGTATCATCTGATCATATACTGTTCTAGATATACTGATCTTAGTGTGAAAGGAAGTATACCTTTAGTGGAACATTTTGACTTGAATTTCATAAAAGGAACAAGTATGTTGCAACACCTTGATTTAGTGTTTGAGATATTCGGCCATCAATTGTGTACAGTCATCAGCAACACAACAACTGCAAACGAACTGAAGAGAAGCACAAAAAAGTACGATTTGATCATCACAGAGATATTTTTCAGCGACTGTTTGTTGGGTTATGCCCAAATATTTGATGTGCCTGTGATAGGTTTGATGACCAGTGCAAGTTTACCATGGACAAGTGACATAACTGGAATCCCAGATAATCCTTCGTATACACCAAATTATCATTCACCGTATACACGAGATATGACCTTTATGCAAAGAATTCGGAATGCGATATCTTTGATGGCAGCTAAAATGTGGCATGAATATTATGCTATGAAAGTATCAAATGAATATTACAAACAGATTTTTGGAAAATCATCCGTTGGTGTCCATTTAAGTCAATTGGTAAAGAACATTAGTTTGGTGATGGTGAACAGTCACTTTAGTGCCCATGGATCAAGACCAATGCCCCCGAATTTTATTGAAATTGGTGGGATGCACATTAAGAAGAATCCGATTTTACCAAAGGTATTAAAGGTAACCCCATAACATTCGAGAATTGTTATAAGATATTTTGCAGCACTTTGAAGAATGTCTGCAGACCAACTTACAAGGCGTAGTATACGTAAGTTTTGGGACGTTGTTCAGGTCAGAATTATTTCTCCAAGATAAAATGGTGGCCATATTTGAAGCCCTGGGTAAGATACCTTATAAAGTATTGTGGAAAGGTGACGCATCGCTTATTCCCAAAAATCTAAACGTCCCACGTAACATCCATTTTATAAAATGGATGCCTCAACTAGAATTATTGTGTCACCCCAATGTGACACTATTCATTAGCCATTGTGGATGTGCCAGCGTTTTAGAAAGTACCTATTGTGGTACACCTATTTTAGGCCTTCCAATTTGGGGAGACCAATTCCTAAATGCGAACGTTGCAGTAACAAAAAATGCTGGGTTGGCAATACCTTTCTTTGAGGTGACCGAAGAAAAGTTTTCTACAGCGCTTTTGGAGCTACTAAGAAATCCTAAGTAAGCTGATATTGACTTTGATTATTTAAATTACCTTAGTATTTATTGTTAATGGTGGTTTTAGGTATTCCAAAAATGCTAAACAGTCATCAGAAATATTTCGCGACAGAGTGGTTTCACCGTTGGACAACGCTGTATACTGGACTGAGTATGTTATACGTCACAAAGGGGCTGCACATTTAAGATCTAAGGCTGTTTACTTATCCTGGTATTCTTATTATTGTTTAGATCTTATATTAGTTCCAATTATTGTTAGTTTTATTATATTTATGATTATTTATTTACTATATGTCCGTGTAAAGATATGGGTGCGAAGTAGTGTCCGTGTAAAACAAAAAATAGAATGAGAGAACTGATGTACAAGATTATCTGTGACCTTCCGATAAATAAAAAAATAACCAAATTTCAGATATTAGGATGTGTAGAATGTTCCATAAAATCTTATGCGCCTATCCGATAATGTCGACATATCTAAAGTGTAGCTTTCTGTTTTTGTGCCTTGTAAGTACTGCAAATTCTGCAAATATTCTTGGACTATTTCCGCTTCATGGTAAGAGCCATTTTATGGTCTATCGACCACTATTAGAAAAGCAAGCAGAAAGAGGACATCATGTTGATGTATTTAGTCATTTTCCCAGACAGGAACCGTTGCCAAGATAACTTCCATAACTAATTTCCGTTCTAAACCATTCTACATAATCTTGCAGGTACACAGATCTTAGTCTAAAAGGAAGTCTGGAACTTATAGATAACATAAATGTGGATGCCATAAAGATGACCACGCTATTACAGAAGTTGTATTTAGTATACGATTATTGTGGTCACCATGTGTGTAAAGCTGTAAGTAATTCAGTCACAGCCAAAGAACTGAAGAAAAGTGGCAAAAATATGATTTAATCATCACAGATATATTTTTTACTGATTGTATGTTGGGGTATGCCCAAATATTCGATGTACCAATTGTAGGTTTGATTGTTAGCGTAAATTTACCTTGGGCTAGTGATTATATTGAGTTTTCTGATAATCCTTCATACATCTCAAACTATTTCTCAACATACACTGAAGATATGAGCTTTACACAAAATTTTGGTAAGTACTGAAAAAAGTGTGAATGATTTAAAAATTAGTTCCGATGTAGGTACCAAACTTATGCCATGGGAACATCAAATGTGTATTACCAAGATTTTTTTGGGAGCAATCGGCCTCATTTACGTGAACTTGTCAAAAACGTAAGCCTCGTTACGGTGAATGGTCATTTCAGCATTCATGGATCAAAACCAATACTTTCTAATTACATTGAAGTTGGGGGAATGCACATTAAAGAAAATATAGTATTACAAAAGGTATATAATGCTCTTTTTAAACTAAAAATCTAAAATCGAATGTCTTCTAGCACTTTGAAAAACACTTGCAAACCGATATGCAGGGAGTTATTTATCTTAGTTTTGGCACACTATTCCAATCAGAATTATTCCCCGAAGACATAATCGCCCCTCTGTTAGAAACTTTGGGAAAGGCACCGTACAAAGTTTTGTGGAAAGGTAACTCATCGTTGGTTCCTCAACATCTGAAGATACCCGAAAACGTGTATTTTATGAGTTGGATGCCTCAATTAGAGTTGCTCTGTAAGTTAGGGTATACATTTCCAACAGAGAACAATGTACATTTATAACCAGAAAAGATTCACCTTACTTTTAGGCCATCCTAACCTGAAACTATTCATAAGTCATTGCGGAGCTGCCAGTAGCCTAGAAAGCGTCTACTGTGGCACCCCAATTTTAGGTCTGCCAATTTGGGTAGACCAACTCCCAAATGCGAACGTGTTAATTTCCAAGGAATCTGGTATGGTTGTTCCACTCCTCGAGTTTACGAAAGAAAGATTTTCCAACGCGCTCTTGGAACTGTTAGAAAATCCGAAGTAAATTTCTATTATTTTACACCTCAATAGAGTCTGCTTATTCAGCGGTGTTTGTACGTATACCAGAAATGCCAAGAAGTTATCCGAACTCTTTCGCGACACACCCATTTCACCATTAGATACAGCGGTGTACTGGACCGAGTATGTCATCAAACATAGAGGTGCTCCACATTTACGATCTAAAGGTGCCAATCTGCCGTGGTATTCCTATTATTGTTTAGACATAATATTTGTACCAATCAGTGTATTATTTATAGTCAGTGTAGGTTTCTTGCGATTTTGTGGAAACAATTATATTCATATCAAAGTGAAAACGAATTAATGTAAAAGATAAGGACTCAATGTTATTGGATCAATTAAAAAATGCAGCTGTAATGTTAATTATTCATTTGTTTATATTTATTATATTCCCAAATATTACACTTATGATAAGCTAGTGAAATATGTAGTGTTATCAAATCAAATTCTCTTCTGCCGGCTTGCTTTTATCTTTTAGATAAGAAGGTCACATCTTTTAGATGACCTTCCCATAAAAATAGTCTCCATATCCCAGAGTGATCTTACACGCCTGTACGATGATGTCGGGATATCCAAAATATAGTTTTCTTATATTATGTCTCATAAGTTTTGGACATTCTGCAAATATTCTTGGATTATTTCCAGTGCATAGTAAGAGTCATTTTATAGTAATTCGACCGCTATTAGAAAAACTAGCAGAAAGAGGACATCACGTCGATGTATTGAGTCACTTCCCAAGACAGACACCACTACCAAGGTAATTGCCATAATTTCAATCTCTCTTAAAACATTAAAAGCTCGAAAGTCTTCTTGCAGGTATACAGATCTTAGTGTAAGAGGAAGTCTAGAGTTTGTGGATCTCGTGGATGTGAATTTAATTAAAATGCCCACACTCTTACACGAGTTGTCCTTAATATACGATATGGCAGGTCGTACTGTATGCACCAACGTAAGTAATACAGCAGTTGCCAAAGAACTGAAGGAAAGTACGAAGAAATATGATTTACTCCTCACCGAGTTATTTGTTACTGATTGCTTGTTGGGATACGCTCAGATATTCGATGTGCCAATTGTGGGTCTGACCACCAGCATGAATTTACCATGGGCTAGTGATTTCATCGGCCTTCCTGATAATCCATCGTATATCTCACATTATTTTTCATCATACACTAATATTAGCTTTTTGCAAAGAATGTACAATGGAGTACAACTAATGATTATAAAACTCTGGTAAGTAGTCTGTGTAATATGAAGAAATCTTGGGTTTAAGAACTTAACAGTAGGTATAATTATTATGCAATGCAAGAATCGAATGAGTATTACCAGGAATTCTTTGGACAAAAACATGTTCACTTACGTGAGTTGGCTAGAAATATCAGCCTCATCATGGTAAACACCCATTTCAGTATTCATGGGTCAAGACCGATGCCACCAAATTATGTTGAAGTTGGGGGAATGCACATCAAAGAAAATCCGATTTTACCAAAGGTTAACATTAGAATTGTTTCCGAAATCAAGTGGTTCTTGAATGTGTTTTCTAGGATTTTGAGAAACACTTTCAAACAGATCTTCAAGGAATTATATATGTTAGCTTTGGAACAATATTCAGATCAGAAGCGTTCCCTGAGGACAAAATCGTTCCAATATTCGAGGCTTTGGAAAGCGTGCCGTATAAAGTTTTGTGGAAAGGAAACTCATCGCTTCTTCCCCAACATTTCAAATTTCCAAAAAATATACACTTTATAAGTTGGATGCCACAACTGGAATTATTGTGTAAGCAACACGATCTGATAAACAGCGGCATCCTCTTGATACCTTTGATTTTTTTGTAGGCCATCCCAATTTGACACTATTTATCAGTCATTGTGGTGGAGCGAGTGTGATTGAGTGTATTTATTGTGGTACACCAATTTTAGGTGTGCCTGTTTGGATAGACCAGCTCTCAAATGTTAAAGTAGCAACATCTAACGAAGTTGGCAAATCCGTTCCCTTCTTTGAACTGACCAAAGAAAAGTTTTCCAGTGCTCTCTTAGATCTGCTACAAAACCTACAGTAAGTTTACATTATTGGGCGATATTCGCAGGTACACCGAAAAGGCCAAAAAAATTTCCGAAATCTTTCGTGACAGACCCATTTCACCATTGGATACAGCGGTGTACTGGACCGAATATGTCATTAAATATAGAGGTGCTCTACATTTACGATCTAAAGGAGCTGATCTGCCATGGTATTCCTATTACTGTTTAGACGTAATATTGGTGCCAATTGGTCTATTTGTTGTAATATTTGTAATTTTATTCCGATTGTTTAAAAATGGCTGTGCGAGTATTAAACAGAAGACAGAATAAAGAGTTGATTAAGAAATATATTTTTTTCAAACTTCAAAAAATCATTTTCAGGAAGCGCACTCTGATTCACATGAGTTAGAATAAAAAATGCACACTTTACAAGTTGGGTCCCACAATTAAAAAGTGTTACTTAAGCAACACTTTTAATTGTGGAGCCACAATTAAACAACTTACACTCGCTTCCGCAATAGCTTTTAAAAGCTCGTTTCGAGTTGTACAAAATCCTTTTGGACGCAGCTGCGTGCTAGGTTGAATGTGTTGTTTAAAATAATGAGAAAAAAAGGTTTGCCACAATATAGGTTACAGTATAAAAACTGGTTTTGTCGCATTTCCTAAAGTGAACAAATTCGCAGTGTGAACATTCTAGAACAAATACACTTCTCTGTGAATTTTTGAAATGCAACACTGATATGTGTGTCATTTTACAAAGACCACATTTCTTGTTTTTATTTCTTTTTTTAGCACATTTTCACGTAGATATGATTAGTAGTCTAATTGGTGTATTTGTTGTAATATTTGTAATTTTTTCCGATTGTTTAAAAATGGTTATGCGAGTATTAAAGAAAATTCTGTCTTTTGTAGAAGAAAAGAGTGGATTAGAAAATTTTTTTTCAAAGACTTATTTTCCTTGCCAGTTTTTGAAATTGCTTTCCTGGGCCTATCCTCATCTTTAATCTAAGCACCTGACTTGAAGGCAATGATTTTGAAAATAATAAATGTTAAAAATAAATACTATACATATATATATATCTTAATCTAAAATACGTCTACATCAGCATTTCCTTTGTTTGGAACTGTTGCCTTTGTTCGTAGACTAAATATGCGTTGTCAGCATTTCCTTTGTTCTATAATGACATTGTGTGTGTAGGTCACACATGCCGACACATAACTCCTCCCTCCTTAAGATTGGAGTTCTCCTGAAGTCCTTCACATTCCATGGCTTCTGTCTTCTTAGTCACTCTTCTGGCGTAGCGTTTTTTACCATAAGCGATTAAGACTATTGCGATTACAATGATAATAAAATACAATATTCCTTGATGTACATAACTAGACGTCTTAAAATATAGGTGTTCTTTTTCGTTCAAATCCAACTTTATTCTTTCTAATTTTATGTTATTTTCTTTAACATTTATAGTTTTACTTAAATTCATCATAAAATTGAATTTATAATCATTAATTCTTTCAACGTTGTTTTGAATAGTTATGTCTCGAATTTTATATACACATTCATTGTTTTTATGAATAATATACTTTCCTTGTAACAAATAATATTTAATTACCGCATTACACTTTTCTATTAAACTTTCTCGTTCGTTACAAATTATTACATGTTTTTCTATATTAAAAGTTACATTCTTTATCGTAATAGGTATGGGGTACAATAAATATAACTGATATTCAGATATTTCCATTATGCGAATCTCTATTACAAAATTATGAATTTTCTTATTTCTGTATGCCTTTACCATTACTAAACTGCAATAATTCGAGTTTTTAGTTCGTTATGATGAACTATTTTGGGTTGCAATTTAGATTTTTCGTTTAGTGGTTTTATTAGATATTTATTGTGTTCTAATACTTCACTTATTACGTAAGGGTCTTGATATAAGGTTTTCGACTTGTTTCCCTTCTGCTGGTGTTTCCAGAATTTGGAAAAATTCTCTATTATTGTGAAGAATCGACTCTTGTCGAAACTAAAAATATCCATATGAATTATTTCAAATGGTTTACACGGGGTTTCCGTAATTTCCATTCTTGGATTTTCGGGTTTACGCTCGTATTTTGTCTTTTGACAAATCTCGCAATTATTATATATTAATTCTCTTAAATTTGATTATATCATTCTACATCATTCGAGATGAAGATAGAGATTTTTATTTCTTTCGTATGTTCTCGTAATTTTTAGTCTAGACTTAGACGCGTGGATAAACGAACCTGTAGAATCGTCGGATTCGGATTCCGATTTTGAAATTACGGAGAACCTGTTCGTGAAAGTCGATAAATCGGCCAAAACGGAACGCTTCCAACCGGAATTAACCGAAGAAGAAGTCCACAAAGTACAGTTTCCGTTAACACCCAAAACCGCGTTGAAAATTAATTTTTTTTTAACGCCAGATCCGCGAGGCTCGAATGTACGAACAAATGAACAACCCGCACTATCTAAAGGGCGCCGTTAAGAAGTCGACGATAATAGAGAACCCGGAAAATATACCGATAAAAGACCTCGAGTTGAGTTTGCCGTTGAAAATCGCCGGACAGAAAAGATCTGACAAGTACCTGAATTTAGACAAAGAAAAACGTAAGCAAAAGAAGAAATCGAAGAAAAACAGAAAGCTGAAATTGGAAACGTGAGTGTTTTTTTTTCAAATTTTAGCTAATGCAAACATAATTGAACGTTACATTTAGTTCATCGGACGAAAACGAAAATGGGACATCGACCAACCTAGTTGTCAATCGCGACTTGGAATTACCCGAAGGAGCGACTCTCTCCGACTCGGACAGCAGCCACAACAACCCGGACGACCCCCACAGGGCTCTCGACATCGATCTCGAGCTGTAAGTACAACCGTTTCGATAGTAAAATTTGTGTGTTGGGCTGCTCGTAATTTCGTTTCGCCGCGAAAACTAACCTCACTAACGTCCGGTTTGGCCCCCCCGTTTCTTTAAAGCGACTCTTGCAGGCCGACGTACGAAGAGATGGAACGGAAGAAGGAGCCCGAGCGGAAAGAAAAACGGAAACACAGGAAAAGGGTAAATGTTTATTTCGTAACGCGTCGGTGTTTTAGTATTGTTTTTTTTTTTTTGGGCAGTCCGAGAAGGAAAAATTAAAGTGTAAGGAAGATAAGAAGTCGGCGGAAGATAGGAAGTCGATGGAAGAATATAAAGAGAAGAAGAAGCATAAGAAAGAGAAGAAGGAGAAGAAATCTAAGAAAGAGAAAGAGGGTACGTTTTATTTATTGTTTTTCTCGTCTTCCGTGATTAATGTTTTTTTTTTGTTTTACAGGTAGGAAAAAGTCGTCGAAGAAACTGATTTCCGAGGGATACGAAGAAGCGCTTGGAATTTCAACGCCGAGCAAAGAATTTCAAAATTGAAGTTTGCCCACACAAAAAAAATGAACAAAATAGGTTACGATAGATTTAAATTTCGAAAATCTGCTTTAAAACTATAACATTTTTTCGTTCTCTCTTCTAATTTTTATTATCTAATTGTTATTTTAGCATTACTACTGTTTCCCATTGCAGCTTTTTCTCATTTGCAAAGTACTCGTAATTTAAAAAGAAGCGGAAGATTATTAATATTAATTAAATGGAATATATCTATATATATATTGCTGAAAATATATAATAAGGAACTTAATTTCTCTTTTTTACTAACTGGGGTGCTGTTTTTTTTTAAGGGTATGTATGTGAGCGTTATCAGGAAATTCTTTAGTGCATGAAATTTATTAATTTTCCATTTAATTTTCAGGAATTATCATTAAAAGTGCACATTTTTTTTAGATTTTTGGTATTAAAATTAATTTTTTTAAAACATATTTTAAGCCCCCTTCCCCCCTTTATTTTTTAAAATCACCCTAATATGTACTTGTTGGGTATCGTTTCAAATAATCTAAGTATGCTGAGTACGTAACTTTCGAAATTACTTCCTTAAAATAAAATTGTTTATTCACATTTTATTTTAACGAAGTAATTTCGTTAAGTTTACAGAAATCTTCGCCGGTGTACTTTTAAAATTATCCGACAGATGTCGGCGGCGGTACGAACTTCTAAAACTTGCCGTTAAATCCGTCAGATGGCGACCGGCGCCGAAGAGCAGTGTTTCTTCGAATTTATTCTTGTTTCTCGGCATCGTCCGAGAGCGGTTTCGATTCGCGCAGTTGGCTCTGAGATACGGTAGGCGCAGTTCGCTTCTGTTCCGGTCGGGCGCGGAAACTTACGAATTCGAAATGCGCGCGACGGGTCGTGTTTGAAATTTCGAAACGAAAAAACCTCCGAACGACGCCGACGATCGATCGTTCGGTTCGCGGGTTTCTTCCCTCTCGTAAATCGCGGATAAACGGTACGTATGGCAAAACAGTGAAACGCGAAATAGCGAAGAGGCAAAAAAAAAAATTATCGCCTAAAACAATTGATGGGCATTTATTAATAGTTGTCTTTTGCGTGTCTATCTTCGCTCGCATTGACCTTTAGGATATAAATAACTTGTTGGGCATTCGAAGTTTGCGGGTTTTTGTGCGAAAAATTAATACTTTAATTAATTCGGCGAAAATGGACGGGGAATTATTTATGTTCGGAGTTTTGGCGTAAATTTTGAATGATTCCGCCTTTGCATAGAAATGTATGAATGAAAACTTTAAAGGTCGACCTCATGGTTTTCTAGCTGTGTAGGTGTGTTTATTACATAATGTTTTGAAAGGCTAGTCGAATATAAGTTCTATTTTAATTGAATTTTCGATGCTAACGAAGAAAACTGCAATAAATAAAAATTTGACACCTGTCAAAGTGACAGATGTCAAACTGACAGATGCCAAACTGTGTACACGCCTACATTCACGTTGTATTTTTAAAACTGAAAAATAGTAATTTAACCGTTTTTTCACGTTAAAATCAAATTTTTCAAATCGTTTAGCGCATTTAAACGTTTCATACATTTCTAAACTGTATTATATGCGATTTGGCATCTTTACAAGTTGAAAAAAAAGTTTGAACGGCCTCCAATAATCCTCCAACTGTAAAAAAAAATAGAAATAACCAAGTTCCAACCCAACCCACTACACTTGCATAGCACACTATAATTGAATTATGGTTTTAAGGCACTATCTCCGCTGGTATGCCAAGAATGTATCTGCTGGCACATAACCTGTACCCGCTTAGCTACAATGTGCATTTTTTTTTGTACCTATGCGCCTACCTTCGTAGGGTAGAAGTAGTGTAGCAGGCAAGAGTTAAGTGTCTTCCATACATGGGTAGGGAGTGTCCTCTTGCGATGTGTTATCTTTTTCTTTTACGTGCGATCTTTCCTTTATAATTGTCAAGTTTTATATTAAAAAAATTATTTGCGGAAGTGCCTAAAATTGTATAATAAATGTTTCCATTCAATCTTAAAATACGATCTACCTTTTAGGTAATCACTATTTTTTTATCTTAAAATTATCTTGGGAAATTAAAAAAAAATCACAAAAAAAGAAACAATCAAATATTTATTGATTTTAAAAAATTATTTGAAGAAATATTCGAAGATGTATAATAAATTTTTTGTTCTATCTTAAAATACGATCTATCTTTTAGGTAATCACTATTTTTTTTATCTTCAAATTATCTTGGGAAATTAAAAAAAAATCACAAAAAAAGAAATAATCAAATATTTATTGGTTTCGAAAAATTATTTGAAGAAATATTCGAAGATGTATAATAAATTTTTTGTTCTATCTTAAAATACGATCTATCTTTTAGGTAATCACTATTTTTTTATCTTAAAATTATCTTGGGAAATTAAAAAAAATCACAAAAAAGAAATAATCAAATATTTATTGATTTCAAAAAATTATTTGAAGAAATATTCGAAGATGTATAATAAATTTTTTGTTCTATCTTAAAATAGGATCTATCTTTTAGGTAATCACTATTTTTTTATCTTAAAATTATCTTGGGAAATTAAAAAAAATCACAAAAAAAGAAATAATCAAATATTTATTGGTTTCGAAAAATTATTTGAAGAAATATTCGAAGATGTATAATAAATTTTTTGTTCTATATTAAAATACGATCTGTCTTTTAGGTAATCACTATTTTTTTTATCTTAAAATTATCTTGGGAAATTAAAAAAAATCACAAAAAAAAAGAAATAATCAAATATTTATTGATTTCAAAAAATTATTTGAAGAAATATTCGAAGATGTATAATAATTTTTTTGTTCTATCTTAAAATACGATCTATCTTTTAGGTAATCACTATTTTTTTATCTTAAAATTATCTTGGGAAATTAAAAAAAAATCACAAAAAAAGAAATAATGGATTTTCACATTAAAATTCGTATCATTCTAGTTAGAAATAGCTTGGGACTGGGTGCTACCAATAAATCGCTTTCGAATACGCTTTTAATGACCTAATTTGCTTTGGTTTCATGTTCATAAACTAACCCATTTAAACAAAGCATGAAAATGAGGTCTATTTAATTTCCGAGCGGAATTATTTGTAAATTTCTGATCAGATACTTTACTTATTTTTTGTGCAAGTCTACTTACGTAATAACGTAGCGAAAATCTAATTTTAACGTAAACTGCGTATGTTTTGTTAACCCAATAAATTTCTTTGTATTTATTTAAATGTTTATGTTCAGTTTTTTTAAACACAATTTTTTTACATTTTTTTTATTCCTGGGATATAAGATGTGATTTTTTTTTCAGGATCAGACTACAAATGCACTGTGCAATGCCGTATTACTGCTGAAAACTGACAATATTGCCAACAACGCGAGAAAAAACAAAAAAAAGTCCTTAACATGCTATTTAAATACATAAAACGCCATCTCATAGTCAGTTATTACAGTACAAAGATAAAAAATCTCTTATATTGTAATCAAAATAGATGAATAATATTCATTTGATATTTTCGTATTTTTTCTTTTCCTTTTACAGTTATACGCGGTTACTTTAAAAAGTAATATTTATTATTAGCTATATTAGCTAAAACGTATCGTATAAAAAGTAAATTTAGAAGAGTAAAACATGACTTCAAAATTAAACCAAAGATGCCACATATTTTTAATTATAGCAGCTATTATCGTACTTTTGGTTGTCATTGTACTTATATGGACGCTTTATGGGAGCACAGGTGGTCCAAAAGATGGCAAACAGAAGAAATTTACAGGAAATTCGACGGTGCAAAGTGAAGGAATTTCTCCAAATAAAGGTATGTTACAAACGCATTTTCCCCGTACCGTAAGTTTCCTTAATTTAGCAAAAGTGTCGTATGGCTCTACTTAACTAGAAATTTAAAAGAGCAACTCTGCAAAAAAAAAGAAAATACTGCACTGCACGTTTACTTGCTGATTTCACATATTCAATTGCCTATATCTGCATTTATTCGGGCATTATTTAGTTCAATCCTCTTGTATTGTACAGTTTGACCTTTGTGAGGTTCAAGGACAAATTAATTTTGCAGACACTTCTGTCGCAGACGCACAACACTGAAACTTTGTGAATCACTGATTTGTCGAAAGCGATTTAAATGAAGGCACTAAACCAAAACGCCTTAGACACAGTTTTAATCCTATCGAAAATTAAATCATGCCTATTTATAGAGTTAAATAACAACAAAGTACAATAAATTAAAGGCGCCCAGTCAAGGCCCTGGCTTCCTTACAATTGCCACTAAATTGCGATTATCCTTTGATGGAGAATTAAGCGGACTAAGTGGACGTTACACGACCTTAAAAGCCGATAGCTTTTCAAGAGTTTTCTTCGAGATGGTCAGGTTGAAATAATGAATTAAACATAGGTAGAAAGTACGTCTGAATGCACCGAGCTGGATGGATTTCAGAAGTTTAAGCAGGAAAATTAGGAGAAAAAAAATAACTTTCAATAATACCAATCAGCCCACCATATGGTTCCACTAAAAATAAACACTATAGGCAAGTAGCATGCACGGTATAGAGTCAATGGCACCATATAATCGCCACTGAATAGGCAAATGCATTAATGTAGCTGCGAGTGTTACTGGACTTGATGGGTCTCTTAATGGACCTGCTTGTTTTTAAATAACCCTATCTCAATCGATAAATATTCCTTATTCGTGCACGTTTGTTTATGAATTTCAGCGACTCTTCTTTTTCTTGGAAGAGTCGATGTAGCAGAGTTTGAACATTAATAACATTAGAACGGAAAAAGATTTTTCGTTCAAATAAAAAGAGAAATAATTCCTAAATATTACTTGAATTATCCTGTAAAAATAAACC
>JAWQRJ010001365.1:0-16112 GCA_033557515.1 Diorygopyx duplodentatus
ATATATCTCTGAAGATATACATCTCTGAAGATATATAGCTTCATAGATATATATCACCAAAGATATAAAAATAAAGATAAAAATATTGTCTAATAAAGATGAAAATTATGCAACTGCAGCAACGTTTTGAAAAATCGAATTTTCATAATTAGACTTATGCGATAAGGTTCATACTTCATTAACCATTAGTTGAGACATCGAACTTTTCAGAAATACACCTGAAGAATGTCCCGCTTCTTAGATACATTCTTTAAAAAATTGAATTTTGAAATAAGAAAACTAAATGAAAAAAAGTGCTTTTTTAAATGGCACCTACCAAATATTATCATCTTATCGAATGTAGAATTAAAATCCTCGTTAAATGGTATTAGGTTTCCCTATACCTAAAATGTATCCTTTTCCGATTATTTAAGATCTTTCGAGCTCTTGTTGTAAATTGGGTTGCCTACAAATTAGTAATCAATTTTGACGTTTATGTAACTTAGGTTGGTTGATTTCATATTTAGGGTGAAAATAATCGCACGTATCGTTTGGAAATCGAGTTATCAAGAAATTTCACATGTTTAGTTCTTGGCAAAATTACAGAAGAATCTTAGTTGCAGCCAGCACGATCCTCGAGCACATATTGTTAGCATAATTCACGAAATCGTACCTGATGAGTTCTTTGGAATTACTTATCACCGGAAGCTCTTCTTTAAGGTGGTCAAAAAAATTCTCACGGGTGCTGTTAGATGGAAAAACGATTTCACCGACACGGCAATCGCAGGTAAGTCAAAAAGTATAAACACCGGCCGCGAAAACCTACAACAACGACAACTCGATTTCCAAATGATACCTGCATTAATTTTTCACACTAAATATGAAATCAACCAACCTAAGTTACATAAACGTCGTAATTGATAACTAGTTGGTGGGCTACCCAACAAATGAATGTATTGTCATAGGATTGCTTTTGCAGCAAGAGCTCGAAACACCTTAAATAATCGGTAAAAGAGACATTTTAGGTATAGGGAAATCTTATACCATTTAACGAGGATTTTAATTCTACATTCGATAACATAAAAATTTTTGGTAGGCGCCATTTAGAAAAAATCAGTTTTTGTCATTTAAAGTTTTCTTATATCAAAATTCAATTTTGTAAAGTATGAACGAAAGAATGTCCTGCCGGGTGTATTTCTGAAAAGTTCGATATCTCAACAAATGGTGATTTAGTTGTTGCTGAATAGTTAGTTGCTGAATTAATCTCAACTAATGGGGAATGAACATTATTGCATAAGTCTAATTATGAAAATTCGACTTTTGAAAATGTTGCTTTGGCTGCATAATTTTTACGAAAAATTTCAATATCTCGAAAACGATTAAGTTTAGGGCTGGCAAACGTGTTACGAACGTTGTTGAAAATTGAATGCAGATTAAGAAAAAATAAATAAATTGGGGTCATTCTATTTAAATAACAAAGCTGTTGTCAACTTCTGGTATAACCAGAACCGCCAGCTTATTGAAAATATTTGTATCTTTTAGTTCGCTTCCTACCATATTCAAATTCAAATTTTCTAGACTTCTAGCTTTATCTGTCCCCTATATATTTCTAATGGACGGTGCATGGTAACCAACCTGTATACATTATCATTTTCCACAGTAATGCTTCGATCATTTTGATGATACATGTAGATGATACCGTCTGCCAGAGGATGAGCGAGACATGGCCCTGCAGAGGCATCCCAAAAATTTGAAAGAAATGTCATTCATTTGACATCGAAACATCGAAATGAATCGAAATGGGAGAAACCATTAGTATCAGAATGGCCCAATTCGTTAAGATATATCAAAAATTTTGACCAAGTGCAATACTTTCTTATACCTTTAGGTAAGAGAAAGTAATAAAAAAGTGGTTGTAGAGTATTAATTTATTAGATTTAGAATTTATTATTTAATTTTATTAGAATCTAACCATAGAAGTGTTCTATGAAGTAAGCAAAAAACAGATTAATTGCAAAATAATTTGTTTTTTAACACATATTTCCTTGCTCTTCTCATTTTCAAGTAAGAAGATGTCACTATATTTCTATAGTCACATTTAATATCTATATAATATTTGTCACTCACTATAATAAGAAGTATAGGACAAAAACTTGGCCAATATATTTAGGTTGCTGAACAGAACAAAATAATCCAAATTATCTGTATCATTAATTGAACAACTTTTTGTCTTTTATATTTGAAAAGTGAGGTGAAAAATAGAATATTGAATTAATATGTGTGATTAGTGTATTGAGTCTTCTATAATTACTGTATTTAGGGTCAACATTCTAATTAAGGGACAGGCTAATTAAGGCCAGAATTTGAAATATAAACAGTAAATGGAAAATAAAAACATATAATGTGACATACCGCCATCGTTGTGTGGCCAAGGAAAATGTGACGTAGCCCATGACACTAGTTGATTGTCAGTCATTTCAGTAGTTTCCGGGTACCCTATTACCTAAATAATAAAAAAAAACATACAACATATATACGTAAAAATATCATAAGGTCATATTAAGCTTACACGTATTGCCTCCATTACTCCTGCTATCCAAGTTTTAGGCATACGTCCCATTTTGTACTTGGCACTGAATTCATGGGAGAAAGGGACCAATGTTGAGTTGGAAACCTACAAGATCGAAATTTTCCACCAAACAATTGCAATCGTTATGACCTCTCACCGCAGACACTCTGTGATCGCCAAACCAGAAAATTAATGACTTATTTTTTTGTGGGGCCACAAAGTTTATGTCTTTATGGCAAATAACAATGCCCGGCCAATATCTTCTGTTCAGTCTTGCCCACACAAAAGTACCAATTTTCCATTGATGGTTGTTTTCACGTTTTTTTGTGGTAAACATGCTTAAAATCGCGAGAGTAAATGCACAATATTAACTAAGACGGCGACCGAATCGTAAATGCACTAAAAGGCAAGCTAGGCAGGTACCCAACTTGCGCAGAAGTTCATTAAGAGAACAAAGAATATACTATGTGTTTAACTTAATGTGGGAATTTGATCTTATAGCAAAATGTTGATTCCAATTGTTTTTCTAAAAGGCATATACTAGAATTTAGTAACTTTTCTATTATCGTCCCATGTTATCAATATACACAATACACGTGCCTGACAACGAAAGGAAGTTTTGTTGACACGTAATATAAAAGGGTGAAAAAGTTAAACGCGGTGATAATGCCACCTTTGATCTTTCTCAAGTAATTTTATTGTCCTTGGACCCTTGGCGCGTCTGCATTTTAGGATGTACGGGATTATGCATAAGTCCGCCCTTATTATATATTTCACACAATTATTGTGAGATAACCAAAAGGCTCACTAAAGGTCAATGCGCACTAACTAAATAAGGCGACCACACCTGCCGAATTTCTCGGGAGAGTCCCGAATTTTCAGTCCCTGTTCCGATTTTTTACAACTCGTTTTTTGGTCCCGAATTTATAGCATTTGTCCCGAATTGTTCCGAAAAACAGTAGTGTGAGAACGTAAAAGTTTAAATGCATGTATTTATTTAAGTAGTAGATTGCAAACTGAGAATACAAGCGTAAGTTAAGAGACGCGCGCCGTACCGACCGCATAAACAGGGGATTCCCCATCTAGCGTTTATCTTAAGAAAAACTGTAGTGCGGGAGTGCTATTTCTCATTCTTTTATTTCTCTCTCCAACCCCAATTGCAATTTTTAATTGATATATCAATTCGATTGTGATTAGAATTTATAATATATATTTTTTAATTATCAACGGTGCATTACATACGTGCTCTTGGGTATGTTTTACTGCAGTTTAATTTATTATTTATTTTTACCATTGATTGTGTATATTTAATGAAGATCTACAGAAGGAATGTCCAATAACTCCTAAATAGTGCGACTTTGGCCAAATATATGTTTAATAAAATCAACCATAAATTCAGTAAAGAATTCAAAAATGTGTTAAAAAGAAAATAGAACTGAAATCATGAAACTTTTTTTCAGAAAATGAGTAGAAATAGCTGATGTATTGGTAACAGATGGACGACCAATTGCCAAAATGATGTCATTAGTCTTAGAGTGGTCTAATTCACCAAGATATATCAAAATCTCACCATCAACATTTTTTACCGAATGCAACGCTTTCTCTTTATATCTTTAAGTAATAAAAACGTAAAAAGATTGTAAAAATAAGTGAGGAAAGCAACACTTACCAGTAACTGCATAGTTGAATAACAAACAAAAGGTGGTTAAAATGCAATAAAAGTACATTAATATTTTAGCAAAGTGTAATTAAAGAAAATATTACATAAAGATAATATAATACACTTCTTTTAATGTACAGTAAATTGCCTTTGTCATATGCATCACAATTGTAATCACATTTTTTCTCGAATTCCTCCTTAAATGCCTTTACATTATGTACACATTTGTATGTAACTTAACTCTAATTCAATAAAGACAGCAACGACCATAGAAAGGTATATATAAATAATATAAAACCGTTTACGTGAGAAAAAACAAGTATAACACAACAGCAGACATTTAATTCGCAATCATTAATATGTTATAATTTGCTCTTCTATCTTCACTACTTCACATTGCTTAACTTAAAACAATAAAAAGTAACAGTTTGCATAAGAGGTAAGTAATCACATATAATAAAGATAAATCAGTTTAAATTGTACATGATATACATGCAAATGCACCTTAATACTGCATTCTTTGGATTATTAACACCGGAACAACAACTGCGTAGTTATTTGTTTAACTTTACATTAAACTCGAGACATAAAATTCAACTTGTAATATTGCTCTAAACAGAGATGCATTGTGATTTTTGAAATACTTTGTAAATATTGAAGTTAATAATATACAGGTGGTTGGTAAGTGATCTGAAAAAATATAGGAGTGCATTAATAAGATAAATGTCTTATGTTTTAGAGGTTCCTAAATAATAAAGCGGGAAGGAAGGTATTAAAGAAAATTTTTGGAACTACTAATTTATTAGATAATACTGAAAATTATTTGAATTAAAATTTAACATTATGCATACTTCTACGTTTGAAACCAGTTCAATGTACCAACCTGCGTAATACATTTTCAATTAAATTTTATAATTGAACATCTAAATACATACCTTATGTAATACAATTTAAATATTTAGTTCATTTGATTTAAACGTATGTAACGATGATAGTAATGATTAGTTTTTGTTAAATTGGCAACACTACGGAAAATATCGTTTTCAGGCGTGTTATGTAATTGTGAAAGTAGTAAAGATTGACGAAAATGTACAACCAAATTAATAAAAATTAATCTAGCATTCTACAATTGCTTAGATGTCCAGAGTTTTTGATCGTGCAGTATACTGGTTGCATTTCGCACCCTGTATGTAAACATGCATCTATGATTTCGTGTGAAATCTAAAGTGTGAAATTTTTTTAATTACAATTTTTTTTTTCACAAATAGTTTTACAATAATACCATAGCTGGGGCTATCAAAAAAGTGTAATGCTAACAAAATAGGTACAAAAAATAAACCATCACAATGTGTCTAGTTATTGCTACTTTAGTTACTCTACGCTCTACTCATAGCCTTTGTACTATTCCAAGTACCAAAATGTATGTATGTATGTAAGTATGTGTGTAATCTACCTATGGTACTTTCCAAGGATGTAGTTTCATACATATGCATATAGAACTTTTTTGTTCATATGAATTGAAGGAATTACCCCTCAAAGTGTGCCATTTCTCCAAAAAAATTGATTTTTTTCTGAAACTATGCAAGTTAGTTTCAGAAAAAAATCAATTTTTTTGGCTGATATAGTTATAAAGCTGGACAACTAACATCTGGCATCATTTTTGACTATTGCTCACATCCCAACAACAACTAAAGAGACCTCTAGCGCATTGAAATTAGAATAAATTAAAATTTTTTGATATAACGTAAAATTGCAGAAAGTCAAAGCATCTCAAAGCAATTACACAGTCGTATTATTGTAACCATATAAAATACAATATGTTCCACACATACGTAAATTCACTACATAAAAATTAATTTTAACGTCAGCACCAACTACTATCTTCACAAAGCTATCATGGAGAAGTTGGATCAAACTGCTCCAGACGCAAGAATTATGAGGGCGCGAAATTAGAAAGGGCGAAATAAAAATTTGTAAAAACATTTATATAAAAAAAATCGATTTGCCAGATTTTCTATAAAATATAAAAAATTAAAAAAAAATTTTTAAATAAATAAATTTTGATCTCAGAAAATATACATTATAATAAAATTTAACATTTTAGACATTTAAACCTATAAAAATTTATGATGACTGCTAAGAATGTTATGTATCCGGGGAATCCCACGAGAGCTCATGTTAACATTGGGGTGGAATAGACGCAAATATTTGGGGATTTTTTAACGCAATTGTTAGTATTTACTTAGCGCTTCATACTTCCTTTGTTTGGTATAAGAAGTAAAATAAAAAGTAAACTTTGCGTAGTGTAAGAAGTTTGATACTTGAATTAATGTGTTATGCAATTTTGAAAACTTATTGACTGCACTGCGGATAGTAATTAATTGTTCTGTTTTGGTGACTGAAGTTTTTAGTACTCTTTTAATTGTTTGTTCCCTTTACTAAAATACTTGTGTACAGTGCGTTTTTCGATTTATCGTATAATTCGTATAATTTTAAAAGTAAGTGGTTTGTTTCTACCTCATTATGTTAATTTTGCAACAAAAGTGAATGAAAGGTTAACAGAATATATATTGTAGGTAGTTAGAGATACCAAAGAAACTAAGTGGTGGTGCTCAGTTTAGAAAAAGCAAGAAGCGGAAAAGCATGCTTTAAAGAAAGTTGCTAAAATATCAACATTTTTTAAACCGGGTGATTCAAATATCCACACTTGGGGATATTACGAATACTTCTACGCCTGAAACAATTCAAACAGAAATTGCAGTTCTTCCACAACACACAAGTTATTAGACTTGGTCCTCATCAACCAAAGGGGCCTTTCTTTCCCTAAAGATTTAGTTGGCCACAATAAAAATAGAGGCTTCAGCGAGTATTACTGTAAATATAATGGACATATAAAAATTAAAAGGCAATAGTTGCGTTATTCAACAAAAAAATATATTTGTCACTGTTAACTGTGCTGACTTTTTTTTGTTGATTTGATTCTTCTTGTTGAAAAACACAACGAATCAAACCAATATAGAATTTCTTGCGAGGTTTACTATCGATGGAAAAGTGGTCCAAGTAGTAGATATTGTTAGTCAGCAAGAAATTAACAAAGGTAAATTATTTGCGCAAAGTAGTGCGACGTATAGTAGATGTAACTATAATGCTTGTTATAAATAATTTACTTTTCTGAGCCCATAGGTTTACTGCTCTTCAAGATGTAGAACTTTTCTAAAAGAAGTTTTCTAGAAACAATTAAATTATTTTCTCGCTATGATGATGTTTTGAGTCCAGATATACAAAATGAATAATTTGATAGCACATGAAATTAATGTCGACATTAAAAACCAAATAGAAGGGGCACCTTCATAACAATAATAACAGATACAACGCAAGATCTATCAAAAATCGATCATCTAAGTATTCCCTTATGTTTTAATAAAAAAAAAACATGTAACCAAGAAATCAATCTAGCAGCAAATAAAGAAAACGTTTTACGTTTTGTGGTTTCTACTCAGCTTAGCGACTGGGTTCTACTTAGGTTAGCACTGCTGTTCTCATGATTTTAATTTAATGATCAATGACAGTGTCTCCAATATACAGGAAGTCAGGGAATTTTATGAACAATTAGAAAAAATGTACGTTTTTTTCAGTTCTGTTCAGTAGAACGGTATTCCCGTATTTAGGCTCTTGATGCAATACGTACTCGTTATTTTGATCTAATTAAAATATTCACATATTGATCATTAAATAGAAAAAATTATGATGAACAACCTGAAGCTAAAAAGTTGATTAATTATTTTGAACAATTTGCAACAATTATTTTGATAATAGTACACAGTAAAATACAAATTGAATGAAGCAAAAATAGTTCTTGTAATATGATTATCAGTATTTTTAGAAATAATTGGTAATTCACTTGACTTAATGTAAAATAAGGTTTAGTTTCAATAGCAATCTAGTCAAGCTTAAAATGAACTGACATTTCGAGCTAAATTAAAAAATGAATGTGTCCAATGTGTTGAACTATTAATAATTGTTGGTTTTGGTGGTCGTAAAAGAACGCATATACACGGTTATTCACAATTGACGACACGGAGTATTTCGGCTACACTTTTTGATAGAATTTTTTTTTTTACAGGTGGTTAGAACCCTATTAGCGGTACGCTTTTATTTAATATTTTAATATATTAAATTATTTTCCTAATGTACAGGATGTTCTAAAAACATAAAACTAAACAAAGTTGTAGTTTTTTAAATAGAATGCCCTGTATATTATTTCATTTTTAGTTTCTACGATCAAAATAATACAGAGTTTCATTAAGATTTACCTCACCTATACCTAACGGTTTTTTAAATATTTGATATTTTGTGGAGATGCAGTAATAATGCTAATAATTTTTAATGGTAGTGTTAGATTTTAGTATTTGTTCTTTTCATTCAAAATGAATGTTTATTCAAAAGAAGAACGGATCGATATGGCATTGGAGAATGTCTGCAAAATTGCTTACTGGCATCGCAGATTTATGCTCAAGGATTTCCTAACCGAAATCACCCAAATAAAGCTGTTTTCGAAATACTGTTGGCTCAATTTAGACAAAGCAGAAGTGTGCAGAACGCAAAACAAACGAAAAGGAAACGTGTGACAGGAAACAAGGAAATTGAATTTGCGGTGATTGCCTTTGGAATCGAAAATCCCCATACAGGTCAAAACCAAATTGCGCAAAATACCAACATTAGTCAAGCAACCGTCTCAAGAATTCTTCGAAAACATAATTACCAGCCGTACAAAATCCAGCTTCACCAAGAACTTTCTTTATCTCGGAAACCCTTTGCCCTACAATTTTGCAAAAAAAAATCTGCATAATAAAATTGGCGATGAAAAGATGTCTGGAAATAATTTTTAAGCTTCTATGTTTACCGCTAGATGGCGTAATTGTTATGATCAACCAGAAAAATCGATTTTTTTCTAAATTATGACAATTTAAGGCCGAAAAAGCGTTGGATCTGAGCATGTTGAAATATTTGTGCAAACAAAACGAAAAACTCAGGTAACTAGTAATATTTGATGTTTTTATTTTTTATTTGCAACGCTAACTTGGATTATGAACATTCCTGATTCCAATTTATTAATTGGAATCTGTTCATATTTGAGCAGATTAATAAAAACACTCCCTTGTCTATATCTCTGATTAGAAAAAAGATATTGACGCGCTGTTTTCACCAGTTTCTCCGTTATTTAGTCCTGTATTGAAATAGGCAATGATAATTATACTGTCCCATTTAAAATTTTAAGGAATAATACTAAAGTTTGCTATTTGTTCAAACAACGTCACTTAACTTTCGTCACAAAAGTCAAATCGTTATAATTAATTAAACGTCTTATTAATAAAAGGTCTTTCCAACGAGACCAAAAATTTGTCAATTTCGGCAGCACCAAACCGAAGTTATAACCATTTCTTCAGGCAGATGTTCTACCCGCACCCCCATCCCTACTTCATGAGTTAGAACAAAAGTCTCAATAAAATTTTGAATTTTCTCAAGATTTCTATTCACGTATTTTTTGTCGGCCTTAAATTGTCATAATTTAGAAAAAAATCGATTTTTCTAGTTGATCATAACAATTATGTGATCTCGCAGCAAGCATAGATGCTTAAAAATAATTTCCAGGGATTTCTCACATCCACTTTTTTTATGCAGATTTTGTCCCCAAAATTGAGGGACAAACGGTTTCCAAGATAAGGTCGGCGTCCCCTCTTATCTCGACACCTGAACATTACGAAAATAATTTTAAAACGTACTGCCAATAGGCTTCTAATCACCTGTAAAATGTTTTTCTTTGTTATCAAAAACTGTAGCCGTAATACTCCGTGTCGTCAATCGTGAATAACCCTGTATAAATATTATTCATAGTTCAAGTAAAACTTTTGAAGCAATACATGTAACACAGGACTTTTTTTTAATTTTAAGGACACCTTAACACCTTAATTGCCTAAGGAATCCATCAAAAAAAGACAGTAAATTTACTTTATCCAAATAGCGAATTTTATGTTATGAAAAGGGCGATTCTGGTACGTTAGTTAAATGTAGCGAATCTGTAGTGTTTACTAACTTTTTCTCGTTTGACATTCAGGATAAAAAAATATTAAAGCATGTTTGTTTACCTAATAATAATCAGAAGCTCTTTTTGGGTTGCCGATTACTAAAAAAAACTGTGTTAAAATTTGATGTAATGACATTGTAATAGGAAAAAACTATGTTCCTCAATGTCTAAACTATACAACTTTTACACTTGTTACTGTATGTCTGCCCTGTATGTCTGCAGCCAAACGAGTACAATAAAAAATCATACAGGTATCTAATATTTTACATAAAAAAAAAGTTTTTTTGCTCTCTTACTGCAATTGTTCAACATTTCTTACTTAGTTTTAATAAAATCAATGACTTTGAATTTATTTCGAATCGTTTTTATTACTTTTGGTAATTTAAAATTGCATAATGGAATTTAAAACTGCATATTTAAATTTAAAATTCCTTAGAATAAAATTTCTTAAAATCTACTACACAAAACAATTTCTTTCATAGGTACTGTTGGAACTAGAAATTTTTACACAGGCTGCCGGAATTGTCTGCTTAAATACGAACATTTTCAACTTTTAATTTTTAACCTTTTTTTTCATTTTCTTTTAATTAGAAAACTCTATTTTATGATTAGTCTTTTATATTGATACCACACGGTTCATCTTTATCTTTAGCAGTTTTTGCAAAATTGCGTTTCAAAGAAGACACGAGACACTTTTATGAACATAGAAGTTGGCTATGATTTTCTTCAATGGTATTCTCACCTTTTCGATTTGATTTTGAAAATGTCTCAGCTCAAGAAACAGATAGTCTCCAACTAAGCAATTTTCATTTTAAATATGCAGGTACTAAAAGTAACAAAAACGATTAGAAATAAATTAAAACTCATTGATTTTATTAAAATGTAAATGACATCTTCGCAAAGATCAGTTTATTCGTATAAACCGATCCTTGTGAAGATGTCATTTACATTTTTACAATCGGCAAATGGTGGTAAGTATACGTTATATTGGCAAAAAAAGAATTTAATAGATCATAACTTGGTAATGATGCATTTTGGGACAAAAACAAAAACGTTGTCAAATTTGCTACACGCAGAATCCAGTGAAATATAAAAGTTTCTAAAACAAAATATAAAAAAGAACCTTTGAGTAAAATAAGCAATGTTCGGACACAAAACTGATAGCCTGATATATGTATATTCTTTAAAAGGCATTTGGCGGACATATAAGCATCAAATCTTTTGATTCACCAGCATATTCTTTACAAATGCTCTAAGATTTTTTCAGTATTTCCAATACGGTATGGAAAATAAACTAACAAGTGGTGTATAATCCATACAAATCTTAAGGTAGAATGTATTTCAAAAATCACCTCACTCTGACCCAACATTCTCACTCTTTCTAACCGTTCGCGTACATGCGAATAATCGACATGTGCATGCTCCAGACCTATCTAGGAATTTTATCCAAGAAATCATTCTCAATGATACGATCGATCTTGTCCAATATCAGTAACAATTTTTTATGATCAGTCTTATTTACCCACTGCTCTGTGCAGACGACCCCGTTGCAGTCCGTTCTGTGCCTGTTTGAGCACAGGCTTAGCGTTTTGAAGAACGGATGCAGCTCCTTGAGCTGCGCGATGTTGTTGGCGGTAAGCAACAGCTCGTTTTGCTTCGTCGGTAACGTTTCTATGGGAGTGTCCTTGAATTTCGCGTCCATCAAGTTGGATATCCGCGAGACGTGCGGTACGAAGTTCGACTTCTTACCGTCACGTTGCTGTGTAACTTGCGATATGTCGTCTTCGACAAACGCCCACCGATACCTGAGTAATAGTACAATATTTATTAGCAATTTACTAATATAGAAGCAATTCACAATTTACGTTTAGAGAAAGGGAAACAATATTTCTAAAGTGTCAAACAGTACTGAAGACTGTGAGTTTTTAAGAAGATTGCATTAAAATCGACTAACTAGATCATAACACAATACAATTTAGAAATGTGCAAACGTTTGGGGGAAACATACAATCTATATTGTTCAAATTGAAAACATATTAATTCAAAACGAGATTTTTTTGCTGTACATCAAAAAAACGAATCGAACAAATATTTCATGTAGGACATCAGGGAACTAATTGTGAGGATGATAAAGGTGAAGTTTTAACTGGTTTTCAAAATTCTTTCAAAACGAGTGTGTGTGTGTGTGTCCTGACCGAAATCCAGGGGAAGACAAGGAAGCCAGAAGCATAGTAAATGGTCCAGTTATCATTCAGTGTGTTGAAATCTTTAATTTTAGTGCATTGAAGATGGAATAGGCAAATGTTTACGTTAGTGGATTCATTGCGAATCTCATTAGTATCTTTAATTGTGAGTTATGCACTAACTTCATTAACTTCCAAGCATCATTTGTGGGTGGAAGATTTCATTGCCTTTGCAAGCAATATTCTGAAGATGTACGCTATTTAATTTATTCATCAAAAGATTTATTGGGCAGTGTCACATCATCAGCAAATATTATTGAAGCAATATTACCAAATATAGGCCACATAAATGAAGTTGGGAAGCAACTTGCAAAAAAAATGTATGATGTTAATTTTACTTGGATTTGCTGTTTCGAACCACTTTACCATTCTGAAGAAAGGAATTGTTAGGACTGTTTGTTGTATTTGTATTCCCTGGTGTTAATTAATGTTTTTTTTGAATCTTCTTGTTTTGTAATATTATTCAGTACTGTTCACTATCATATCCTGAACTGTATTTTATTCGCCGATCAATTCTATTCTTCCTTTTGAATGTGCAACAACATGAGTAACTGCTTTCGCAGATATAGAGAGGACTGAGCTGACTTAAATGTACCCATTTTTAACGTTTGACTTGGCTATCTCTAGTTGGGGTGATTGGTGATATTTATATTCATGTATTGGTTCAAAACACAATGTAATTAGTTGTTTTCAATTAATTACATTATTTGAAAACAATTAATTACATTAACACATTGATTATTATGATTATTGATGAAATTATATAGAAGAGAATGAGAAGAATAGATAATTACGAGTTATCTCCTAGTTGACAGTGACTTCTGGTTGTTTCCGAAATTGAAGATGCCATTGAAAGGATCCCGTTTTGAGAGTAGAGAAGAGTTAAGTTGAACACCATTCCAAAAGAAGCCTTCTAGAAGTGTTACAGAGCAAGCCACATCCGGATTAAAGATCTTTTGGTCAGAGTTTTTTTTACTTGGATTTCCTGTTTCGAACCACTTTACCACTCTGAAGAAAGGAATTGTTAGGACTGTTTGTTGTATTTGTGTTCCCTGGTGTTAATAGGGAATTCAAGTAATTAACAGCTTCCCGCAAAGCATTTCGGAAGGTGGCAATCCTCGTACATTGATTGTTTTTTTTTGAATCTTCTTGTTTTGTAATATTATTCAGTACTGTTCACTATCATATCCTGAACTGTATTTTATTCGCCGATCAATTCTATTCTTCCTCTTGAATGTGCAACAACATGAGTAACTGCTTTCGCAGATATAGAGAGGACTGAGCTGACTTAAATGTACCCATTTTTAACATTTGACTTGGCTATCTCTAGTTGGGGTGATTGGTGATATTTATATTCATGTATTGGTTCAAAACACAATGTAATTGGTTGTTTTCAATTAATTACATTATTTGAAAACAATTAATTACATTAACACATTGATTATTATGATTATTGATGAAATTATATAGAAGAAAATGAGAAGAATAGATAATTACGAGTTGTCTCCTAGTTGGCAGTGACTTCTGGTTGTTTCCGAATTTGAAGATGCCATTGAAAGGATCCCGTTTTGAGAGTAGAGAAGAGTTAAGTTGAACACCATTCCAAAAGAAGCCTTCTAGAAGTGTTACAGAGCAAGCCACGTCCGGATTAAAGATCTTTTTGATCAGAGTTTTTTTTTTTACTACCTTATTCTAATTGGAAAGGAATTATAGATTCCTTTCCAATTTCTTCTGTGCCTTACTTCCCCTCCAGCGATCGTTTTCTCAGTCTTCCCTTTCTCTTTCTGTCTATTGGCTTCGTGAAAAGTACCTGCTTTGGTGTTCTTTCCCCACCTATTCTTCTTAAGTGGCCCAGCCATGGTACACCTGTACTTTTATATAGACTGGTATCTTGGATTCGTTATATAATGTGTATAACTCCTCGTTTGTTCTTCTTTACCATCCTTCTTCAGTGTTTTTTCCTCCCAAGATTTTCTACTCCCACCTTTCTATGGTTCCTTCTGTCACTTTGTTTAAAACTGTTATGTTTCGAAGTATACATTACCTTTGACTTGATGACTATTCTGCAGATTCTTATTTTCGACTTCCTAGACATTAGCTTAGATTTTATCAACTTACTTAGACTTTCATACTTCTATTTCCTTTGGCAATTCTTGCTTTAATCTCCTGTTTTTCTTTCCCTTCTTTTCTTATTTGGACACCCAAATATACGCAACCATCTACTTTTTCGAACATATTTCCTTCCGCTTCCAATTCCTACTTCTAAATTTTCAGTTGTTTCCTTCTCCTGGTTTCCCATTATTGTGAATTTGCCTTTTTTGTATTAATTTAGAGCCTAAAACTCCTTGTTTCTTTTTCCAGTCTCTTTACAATTTTTTTCAGCTGTTTCTCGGATTTTGCTATTAAGGCTAAGTCATCTGTAAAAGTGATACATTGATGACCATTATTTAATATTGTTCCATCCCTTTTTAGGCTACTGTTTCTCATTATTGCTTCCATAACAAAATTGAAAAGTGTTGTTGGTAGCGGGTCTCCTTGCCTGAGCCCTTTTCTTATTCTAGAAGTTTCTGCTCTCTTCCCGTTCCATATTACTTCACTCTTTGTTTCTTTAAACTTTATTTTCGTTAGTCTTGTCAATGTCTTTGGCACCCCTACTGTATCATCGCCTGGTACACTTCATCCCTTCTAATCTTACCATACACGCTTGTTTAAAATAAATAAATAATTCATACAGTTTTATGTTATGTTCGTATCATGTTGTCTGAATTTCTTTCAGTGTAAAAATCTGGTCAGTAGTGGATCATCCTACCATGCTTTCCATATTTTCATTTAGTCTTTTTCATAAAACTGCAGTTAAAATCTTAAAACACGTATCCACTAGGGCTATTCATTTATAATTTACGCATTGCGTTTTGCCACCTTTCTTATACAGTGGCTACATTTTTGTTTCTTATTAATTCATAAAGCTTCTTCTCTTCCTCCCGCTTTCAACATCTTCACACTAATTTCATTTGGTCCTGGGCTTTTATTATTTTTCAGCCCCTTTATTATTACTTTTATTTCCTCCTCCGTCGGTTATCTTTGGCAAACTCCCTCACCATCAATAAGTTGGTTTTCTGTTACTTCTGTTTCCTAATTTCCATTTAGTAGATCTTTGAAAAAATTTCCCACTTATTCCCATTGGCCTTGAATTGCTTCAGACGGCCCATACACGAACTCACCTCCTAGGAAGTAAGATAATAGACGACCAGGTTACCCAACAGACTCCTAGTCAGAGCTACAAAAAGTCTCGAAAGGAGGACTGGTCAGAGGCGAGACAGGTTATCACTTATACAGTAGTCAAGGGGCCAATTCACTTTTTCGTGGAGAGGATGGAGTACTCCCTGAGCTGGTACAACAGGGACAGACCCCCTCTGCAATTTGAAATTTCAAAGTTGATAGCGCTCGCAGCACCATCTATGAAGATTAACATTCAAAATTTACACTAAAAAACCACAACTTAAACTTTATACCATTTGATACCGCTTTGGTTTCATGTTGCTATCTTTACTGGTTCAAAAGTTAGCAGGGGGGGGG
>JAWQRJ010001366.1:0-16112 GCA_033557515.1 Diorygopyx duplodentatus
CACCCTGTTCAACTTTTCTTTAATCAAATAGATTTTTAAAACCCCCAAATCTTTTGTATTTAACATTTTTATCTAGCTATCTTAGATTTAACATTACATGGTAGTTCCAAAACTTGACGATATTTATTTATTTTTAGGGTAACGGTAATTAAATGAAAAAAAACCCTAAATGTTTTATAAATTTATTAAAAAATATTGTTTAAAATTCGATATCTCTGAAACGGTAAAATTTAGGTATATTGTGTTTTATACAAATTATTAATAAAATTTTCAGAGGAATTGAAATATCGAATAATATACATATATAAAATATTGTTTTTTACTTCAATACATTTTAAAAAACCCTAAATATTTTGTATTTAACTTTTTTTTCCAGCTTCTTAGTTTACAAAATAATCGACCGTTTCCATACATAAAAGCGAATCTGTATATGTTACACTTAAACTTAGACAACCCAACATATATGAGCGAAATTATATTTGAATGTTTTATTTTTCTCTCGAAAATGGCATGCAAAGAATGCAGTGTATAGTTATTATGCAATTTAAAAATGGTTTTAAAAACCATATTACCGACCGTATGTTTATGAACGTACCATTGACTAATTTGTGTAAACAGGAATTAGTTAAATATCGTTCGGTGTAAACGATGCTTACCACCTTGTTGACAGTAAGCTAACCTAAGTTTTTTTGCTGTCAAGAAAGAAATTTTTAATTTTTGAATTAGCACGCCCAATATAACAAAAATCAGTTCTAACAGTCCAGGCACATAACAATTTTATTTTGTTGGCTAAGGTTATCGACGTTAAACTTTTGCCATTAGAAAAAATTCAGTGGTGTACATTTTTGTATAGTTTATTATATTATTTTTTCTAGAAACACTGCAGCACTGATAGTGAACTTTTGAGCAGCCGCCGAATAAGTTATAAATAAAGTCGCCAATGGCCTTGACCCTTGAACTAATAAGTGCTTCGGGCTGTGTATAAAATCAATTAAATTCTCGGAAATGAAAAGCAGAATGTGCAAAATCATATTGGCGCAAATGAATTTTTACGACGTCACACGGTAAAGATAACGGATTACAAAAATATTGGATTCGTGATAAATAATGATGAAAGGAGAAAGTATAAACTACCGTCATAGTATGTATGTAGTTCAATAAATTTATTAAACGTCTACAATTTTTTTAAATATAGTATTTCTGTGTCAAAATCATCATTAATCTATAAACCATCACTAATATTTACCTACAAAATTAATTTTAAAATTTTCGGTGTCCCAGCTGTCATCTATAGTGAAAAGACTACACTACCTAAAGCACAACTAATTACAGGAAACAGTTTAGACTTTATTTGATTGAAAATTACAAATTCTTTACTAAACTAGAAAACGTTGCAATGCTCAATAAAAAATATTTCTTTACACACCTAGTTAATATTTTTCCTTATTAAAATGGCGGTGTCATCTATGATATAATAGCTACACTGTTTCACTTCTATGATGTTGATCAATAAAGCGTAATAGTTCAGTACTGTTCCCAATAGATGGCGGTGTAAAAGAAAGAACTTTTGAGTTTAATTTAAACTAGGGAAGCGGTAATTCACAAACACTTCTATTGTACATAGTGTTTACAATTTTTCCAATTTAATGAATAGGAGTCATGCATTGTGCTATTTATAGAACTTCATTAAAAGTAATTTTATCCGAAAATTTAATTTGTAGTCATCAAATATTTAATAACTCTTTCTCTGGCACTTTATAATTTCGTAATAAATCTGTAGTGTCGTAGTTGTAGAAGGAGCCTTCTGTTAGTTGTTAGTACATAACTAAGAACGGTCTTTTCTCAGTCAGACGTACTCTGAAAAGATGGGCAAATGGAATCCGCTTCCAATAGTGCCGTGCGACAACGAAGTGAATGGAGGTGAGTTATTATTATTTTTGTCATCATAGTAAGATGCAAAATCATGACCTTCATAATCAATTGCAACCTGTTATTGTTGTGTGTACCAAATTATCTGTTACAAAATACTGACCTTTGCATTGCCCATTCTGTAATTCCTACATCCAAACAATGTGCAATGATGAAGCAATAAACATCTGTTGTTATTTCGAAAATTAAAAATTTATCGTTCACAAAGTTCTCGATTTCTTTTATCATCTTATAGCTATAATTATAATGGGTCATACTCTTAGTTAACTTATTTTTCTTCGTTATGCTTATCTCAATCCGAGCGTTTTTATAATTTATTATCTTAGCGAAATTTGCGAGGTCAAAATATGCATTTACGTCGATACGATTTTAAACATTTTGTCCAAATTATGAGGATGTAATTGATTTTGAACATAGTTCGAAATAGTTGTTGCTTTAAGGTTCAGTGCGAATCAATTGATTTATGTTTATTAGTTATGTGTTGATTACTGAAACGGCATTTTAGTTGTGAAATGATATAGGAAAAATTGATTTTCGTTATACATACTTTAGAAAAAGTACTCATGTTCGATATATTTATCATCACGCATACCTTGTATTAATGTTATATTTTAATTGGAGAAAGCTGGTTTTAATTTTGTTTTTATTCTTTTGTTTTTGCTTTAACTACGATCTCTACATCACCACAACATTTGTGCATTTACTTAGTATAATTTATATCAGACATTTTTCATCTTCTTTATTTTAATGCCTCATTTGCAATATTTCCTTAGCTGAAGAAGTGTCTTACCAAATAGCTCTCTATCACTTTGCAAATAAAAAACCGCTAATTATTACAATAAGTTCGCTTGGAGAAGTCAACAACGCTCTCTGCAATTCCAAATATAGCGATCATAAAGGTTTCTGTACTTGACAGAAGTTTTGTATAATAAAACTTGAATAAAATATGTTGAACTTATACAATTCAACAAATTTAACCATCCGTTCATAATGTATAATAATATAAAGTAAAGTATGTTAATTTGACATGATAACAACGCTTGTTGACACGATAGCAAAGTTTTGTGCAACTATCAATGTTACCAATGATGAGGCATAAATACCAACGGAGGAAAAAATAGAAACAAATAAAACCAAATATAGACGACTAAAGGATTATTCAACACTCGTTATGTTCATTCATAAACATATTGTATTTTTTATTAATGTTAGGTGTTAGAGCTTTAGAACATATTTTGTCTAAAAAAGATTTTATTTTGTAGTTTCATTGTTTCCTTCCTTTCAAAATGCCATCTTTAGAATATAATTTACATGACAACTGGTGACAGTTTCGGTCATGTTTAGATTACGTAGAGGTGACAGCTATGTTGGGTTAATTCAAAAAATTTATCAGTATTCAAGTAAACAGACTCCCCGTAAGTTTCTTTAATATTTTTTGTTGCAATTATAGAGTAAATATTCTAAAAAAAAATAGCAACTTACCTAATGTATTGTTGTTTTTTAACATATTGGATGCCTTTTTTGCTTGGTATGTTACTTTATGCATAATTTGCTTTTAAATACCCGTACATGTGTTAGTAATTCACACTAAAATAAATGGAAGGCCATATAACCCACATCTAACTGTGGGTTAAATGGAGCGTTTAACGTAATTAGATTTAGGGAACATGCAATGATTCCTCCAACAGTCTGTTAGTAATCACAATCCAATTTATTTTATTATTGTTGACTTTACGATTAAACAAAGCGACTTTTGATCGTGTTTGTCTACTAATTTATCGTAACTGGATTACTCTGGGAGAAATTAGTTTCGAATCATAATTTGCTCGACATACACACATAGTTTCATTTTTAATTTTGAACTCTTTTAACCCATTGTTTCTGTTTTTATTTATTACATCCTGTGTTTACTCCATAAATATCCACATTTATTCTAACAAGCGATAACAATATAATCGATGTTTACTGCTACAAGGAACGCCTGATTTATTTAATTAGGTCACATTTCTTCGATATTCTTTTTGCTCACCGTCAATACAAATTCTCATTCTATACTTTGCTTTATTTATTAAATTTTAAAAGCGCCTTATTTGTTGTTGTTGTTATTATTCAGGCTCGGGGAGAGGCATAATTTTAACGGTCGTAAATTTCTTACATAATACTTACCGCAAAACAATCTCCACATAACTATCAACCTTGGAACATCTGACAAACGGTATTTCTGCCAACTGAGGTTTTTATGCTCATTAGCTCCAATTATCGATGCCACTACAATCGAACCGCAGTGGAAAGTACAAAATCAATTTTATAGATGATTTTTTTCCGTCTTTTGTTGCGACACCATCCAACCGGCTGTGGGTCCAACATCCTGATAACGGCGCACAAATTGTATTTATAAGTTAAGAAGGATTTATTCGCTTAAGTCAGTATCATTGAATGTGTGGGTGCAATGATTTAGTGATCTCGTCTTTCTCTTTATTATTTATTGTTTCGAAGTTTCGACGCTATGGTGTGCGGGATGATTATGGAAGACCAGGGGTTTTTCGATGACGAACAATCCGAAGGTGAATAAATCTTCGTCAGTCAAAAAACTATTTTAAAATTAAGAGATGTATTTTAATTTTAGTGCTTTAATAACTTTACTGCGCAAGTTAAACTGCTTTTACTTAAGATCTATTGCTGCTCTTTATCTTGATTGTATCACAAATTTCAAAGTACAGGGTATTCAAACTAAAGTTGGCATCAATATTAGTTTTGTGAATGGTTGATACCAATACAAACCACGATAAAAATTGTTACTAAAGATAAAAGGTATTTGTGTATTTTACATTCTAACAGTAAAATATAAACTGTTTCACTCACAAAGTTTAAAAGATTATGACTGAAATACATATTTTTGTTATTAATATATGCATAGACAATATTCATTCATGTTGCAACGAGATGACTAATCTACCGGTTTTCGTTTTTTACCTTAATGCACTGAACTTATATTATGTATAGCTAGGTGTAGCTATTATAAATATTATCTTGTTTGATATTGATATGTTATTTGTCTTCTGATTTTGGTTCTTCTCTTCCTTCCTTCCTTTGAATTAATTTTTAGAAATCTGCATTGTTGTGCTTTTCTAGATTTGTCCGAAATGTGACTAAACTGTTACTCAGTATCGTTCTAAAATCATATTTGCGTTTTATTTCATGTTTGTTACTGTTCCCAATTTCTGACATTTTATCCGTTCGTTTCTAATTTTTGTTTTGTTTCTGTTTTCTTTGAATCTTGTGAAATATTTATATCGTGTTGACATTAAAGTACTCCCTACTTTTTTTATCAAATAGTCTGCTATAAACCAGTGTTTTTGAAGAAACACAGGTTAATTTGTGACACTTAGAAATTTTAAACTTCGTTTTAGATTAGGGATGGAAGTTTAGATAAACTTGTAAATATTTTAGTTATATTTATAACTTATATAGTTAATTCCAAGAAAAGAAGGAGTGTAATGATTTTTACCTATCAGTATGTTCTGAAACTTACTTTAGATTTTTAACACCATTATTCGTCGACCGGTATCATATAGTACCATCATCATGGACAAACTTGGACTTATTGATTACAAAAGTATCACTATAAGCTATAATTAAAATCACGTGTTAAATTTCTAATTTCCATTCTTCTGCCGGTCTCCCCTATGTATGTAGCATTGCAAGTTTCACATGTAAAGGTGTATACACCATTTTTATCTAGTAATTTGATAGGAGGTTTACTATTGTTAAGTACGTTTTGTAGATTATGGTTTGTTTTAAGGGCAAGTGAGATGTTGAATTTTTTAGCATTGTTTTTAATTTTGTTACTGATTTTGCCTTGGTATGTGATGGCTCTACAGATTGATTTAGGTTTATCTTCTATATGTAATAGTGTTGTTTGGTTATTGTGTCCAATATTGCATTTTTGAAATATATGATTAAAATCGTGGATGTCGTAACAATTGTAAGAAGAATTTGTTGTATAATGTTTCACTCTTTTTTCATGTTATTAAAACTGAGAGGAGTATTTTTTAGTCTGTATATATGAGTAATGAAAGTTGATTTTTTAATTGTTGGGTCATGAAAAGAATTAAATGGGATAATAGCGTCGGTTTATGTAGGTTTCCTATAAATGTTATAATTAATTGTATGTGGGGATGTTATTAAAGTGGTTTTCAAAATATTTAAGGTGTGATTATTTTCTAATTCTATGGTGAATTTTATTTTAGCGCGTAATAATTGAAGGTTTACCTATGGGTTTCCCACTTAACGGACTCATGAGTGACATTTTCATTTAGAAGAAATTATACAGAACAGCAATTTCGAATTCATTGACAAAATTATATTATGGAACAGATACGTAGATGATATTCTAGTCATAATTGGCAATACAAATATAAATATTATAAATCAGCTTCATAATTTTTATTTATATTTATATATAATAATTATTCATAAATTATATATAAATAATTACAATGTATTTATAAAATTAATTGTGGTGTCAATTATGACTAGAATATCATCTACGTATCTGTTCCATAATATAATTTTGTTAATGAATTCGAAATTGCTGTCGTGTATAATTTCTTCTGAATGGTTCATGAAAATGTCACTCATGAGTACGTTAAGTGGGGAACCCATAGGTAAACCTTCAATTGTTTTGTAATATTTATTGTTAAAAGTGAAGTGATATTGTCTGTGTTATTGTTTAAGTGATTATTAATGATTTGTGTAGCTATGGATATTGTTTCTTTAATAGGTATATTAGTGTGTAAGTTACTAATGTCAAATGATAAAGTTGCAAATTCAGAAGGTAGTATTAAATTGTGGATGCTATCAAATAAGTTGTAACGATTTTTTATAGTGTATTTAGCTGTGAATTCAATTATGTTTTTGAAAAAATTGACTAAGAATTTAGATACAAAATATGAACTAGAATTAGTTTATATTTTGAACTAATTCTTCTTCTTTTTTTGTAGGTTCCGTAGTATAATGTTTTCTTGATCTGTATGTATTCTTCATTTTTTATTTCGGTGATTCTACTTCTTCTGGATGGTTTTTGATAGCTGCTTCAATTTCTATTGTCAATTTTGGAAAGTTGATTTACTTGTATGGAGCATATTTATGTCCTTTTTGAAGAAGTGTTTCTTCTGTTCTTTTGTGAATTTTCGAATTGTATATTTGGGATTTGTTTTGGTTTTAATATTTCCATTTTTTGCTAGTGTTTGCTAGTTACTTCTTTTATGAAGTGTGATTCTATTGAGGTATTTAGCTTTTGAAATGTGTTCGTCAATTATCAAAAAGTGGAATTTTATATTGAAATTTGAATAAAGGTTGTATGTTGTAATTATTAATTTTTTTTTGTATTGTTCTCTAATTTCTGTTTTCATAAATTGTTGTTTTTATTGGAATACTTTGTTTTTATTGATTTGTTTAGGAGATTTAAAATTAGCAAAAGTAGAAATTAAATTGAAGTGTAGACATGTTTTGATAAATTTGATGTTTAACAATGATTTATGTAGTTTAAGGTGATGATTTGGAAAAGTCATTATTAGTGATTTAATTAAAAATTCTAAGAAAGGAAGGAGTGTAATGATTAGACGATTAGTGTACCTAATCATTACACTCCTTCCTTTCTTGGAATTTTTAATTGAATCAGTAATACAGGCTTTTCTAAATCATTGTATATTTAAGCTGTTACACACTTTGGTGTGCGAAATATTTTCAATATACCGTATGAGCAACATCTGCAATAATAACACCGACTTGGGTACCATACTTCAGCATGCGAAGTTGAGATTTATGCTTTATTAATAAATATCCTGTTTTCCAATGGTTTCAGTTGCATTGGTCCCCAAAAACTTCATTTTTTTTAGTTTTAGGATGAAAACTATTTACTTGAAAGCCTTTTGATATTTACCTTTTGAATATTAGTGTAATAGCAAATTTTGAGTGTTTATTACTTATAGTATACTAGTACAGCGTATAAAAAATGTTAGTACTGTCTTATTTGATACAGACTTTAATAACGTCTTATTATTAACAGCTCATAGAGAGCTGGCTGAAAGTGTATGTGTATTAGACATCAAAATTCATTAGTAAACTCTTCAAGAACATCAATAAATTAAAAAGGTAAAGAAAAACATTTATGACAAAGAATCTCACTTTTCAAAGTAAATTTCCAGAACCTCTCAGATAAATAATACAAGCGTAAAAACGATCCTTTATACAGTCCCAATACTAATCCAATTACCTTCACAGAAATCTTTCGCTTAAGGGAAAGGACAATAGGAAAGAGCATCAACCCTTGGACACAGAAATGTTTCATGAAGCACTGAAAAAATCCACCGAAAAAGATTGGTCGGTGAAAAAGACCTTAAACTTGTTGAATTAATTAAAGTATTTCACTTGAAGTCATGAGCTTTAGGGAGTATGTCCACCCCAAAGCTTTTTTTGAGAATATTGCTCTATTGCAATATGCTGTTGAAGCAAAAGCAATATTTTCAAGTGAGTGTGAAATGGGTTTCTCGCAACTGAATCTCATAATAACACCTTTAAGAACATCCCTGGGTACAAAAATTGTATCCAGTCAGTTATTTGATAAAATCAATATACCATTCCTTCGCTTGTTTATCCCATCAAAGTTCGTCAACTCATGGCTAATCTCTGGTCATCACTCAGCATTGAATGCCAAAAGTAAAGAGAGGTCAAGAAATAAACAATATGTTGAAGAAATGATGATACTTGTTAATACTATGGTGACTTTTGAACAGGACTATTTTAATAGAGTACAGTAAAAGAATGGTCTTATTATGTAATTATGTGTATAATTTAAAATTAATAGTACATTAAATTGATTCTTTCTTTTGTAAGCCAAGATCAACGACTTTAAATGATCGACTTGAAATTAATTAAATTGACAACTTTTGAGGAGGGGGAGTAACGCCCCCCTGCCCGAATTTCGTTCTCATATAAATCCACCCTTAATATTAACTAACTAATTTGACTAATTAACTAATTTAATTATGTTTACAGTTTTGTATTTGTATCCAGTGTTGTTTTCTGTTAATACATTCTGTCCATTTCGTTTAATATATTATAATAATAATAATATTTCGTTATATATTTTTCTATTGCGTCTCTATCTATTTGTACATAAGATTTATCAGAACTTCTCTTTATATTTAATTTTAATATTTCCTTTTATTGTGTTATTTTATCCAAGAGTTATTCCCTGTTGTATATTGATCGGTATCTAGAGTAGCGTCACTCTGTTTAATTACTTCACGTCCAAGATAACCTTTAAATACTGATTAAATGGGTTATAAGACAACATCTCCGCAGTTAACGTAATTCTGCGTTCTTTTGTCAATGCTAATCCTGGAAATATGGCTGCATTTTTTTTTTAAATGCAACTACTAAAGTCATGTTAAATCCGACAAGTATGAATCGGTTTGATCGCATTTTAGTCATCATTATTAGACAAAGCAGAAGTAGATACAATACGTTTAGAATGAACAGCAGACGAACCTTGTTGTTGGCACCTATTTCGTAATACAGTATGTGAACGCAACTTATTTTTGGTAACTGGGGACTCCAATGGAAAATTTGGTGTTTTTTTTCTATCACGTGAAAGTAGCGTGAATTAATCATTCTAAACTGCTAGTAGGTACCTTCTGGCGTACCTGCTAAGGCAAATGACCTGGCTGACCCCTCTAAAACCAAATGATTATTATAGAAATAAGTTAGATTTCTAATCTAATTAATACATCTGGTTGCATATTTAATTATTGTTACTCTAATGAAATTGTCAAGATCATGAAGTATTTGTGGAAATTACTACGTTTATTATACTAAGGTATAACAAAATACACTTAGAATAAATATTCAATTGGAAATCTGTTCTGTATAACACATAGACGCAGTTTTTTCCTCATCAGAGTTCATTGACATTATGATAATACTGCTTAAAAATAATAACACATTCTTAGTCATTCCTATAAAGAAAATAATCTAATGGACTTAGGTCGTGATAACTTTACGATTTTCAAAGTATCTTCAAGTATCAAAAAAGATGAATTCAAATAATTTAATTTAGAACACTTTTACTTCAGTTGGTCTCTTAATTTCTATTGAAACTATCAAGTTTATTAATAATACTAATGTGGCCGTTGTAGGATTTATCTTTAAAAATCTTGTTGAAAATAGAGCCGGCACATCAGGTCAACAGCATTTAAGCTGTTGCTTAAAATTGCTAGTGAGAAAACAATCAACATCCTGCATACAGGACGAAGTTCACCGTTGAATTGCTTGACAATTGTCCAAGTGCGGCGTTTATTTATTTACGCCGAATCTTGCGCACAGGTCCAGTACCAAGTGAATTCCAGTGCACACTTTTCAATTAGCGATGGTCGTCAAAGAAGATCAAAGTAGGTTTTCACGCACTTCCGGGACACTCTGTACACGCATAATCGTTAGGTTCTGGAGTAAAAGATTATCTGTTGACCTCGTGCAGACGCCTCGCACCGCAAACTTTGGTCACTTCAATTCAAAAACAGTAGCGGCATATCGGCTCCATTTAATAATTAAAATTTAATCTGCAATTTTTTTTCTGTTGCGAAAATTTCGTGTGATCCCTGTTCTGATTTTCCCGGGAAATGCTTCCAGATGTTGCTGTCTCTTCGGGGAGCATGATCGTAGTGGCCAACAGGCTCCCGTTCGTATTGCAGATGAAAAATGGCAAACTAGTCAGGAAAGCAAGGTGAGAACAATACAGATTAGATGCCTGCAAATGAATATTTTTATTTATTTCAGTGCCGGAGGTTTAGTAACAGCAGTGGCTCCCGTGGTAATAAAAGCAAATGGATTGTGGGTTGGATGGGCTGGTTTACATTTGGATGATCCAAACACACCGATACCGGAATCAGATCCAAATGACATGTCACCAACAGCTGGTTTAAAATCAAATAAAGTAAGACTGTTTACTTCCTCTATATAATGAGTTTATTGACACCCTGCTTTCTATCACTTTAGATATCCACATTCCATTGATTATCAACAATTTATTTATTTATTTTCAACGTAGCTTAACATTTTTTTAAAAATTATTCTCATCGCATCTAATTTTAGGTTGTCGTAGTCAGAATAGAACCTGCAACATTCGACTCTTACTACAATGGATGCTGCAATGGAACATTTTGGCCATTGTTCCATTCGATGCCTGACAGGGCGTCGTTCAAACTTGAACATTGGAAATCGTACATCACCGCAAACAAGACATTTGCTGATGCTACAATGACTGGTCTAAAATCTGTGCTGAAGGAAGATTCTAAAAGCGAACCACCATTGGTGTGGGTACATGATTACCACTTGATGTTGGCTGCTAACTGGATCAGACAGGTCTGGAATAACTTGAAACAGTAAACCATCGAAAAACAAACTCGTGAAAACAAAATTATTTCAAATTCATTAAATATATCATTATTCAAACATGTTTTTCTCTAGGCTGCCGACGATGAACAGATTCCTTGCAAACTGGGATTTTTTCTTCACATTCCGTTTCCTCCCTGGGACATCTACAGATTGTGTCCCTGGTCAGACGAGATACTCCAAGGGATGCTAGGATGCGACATGGTTGGTTTCCACATCATGGACTACTGTTTGAACTTCGTCGATTGCTGTCAAAGAAATTTGGGTTGTCGCGTGGACAGAAAGAACTTACTTGTTGAACACGGTGGCAGAACAGTAAAAGTCAGGCCGTTACCAATTGGTATACCCTACGATAGATTCGTCCAGTTGTCCAAGCAAGCTCCACCAGTGTTAACGTCCCCACAGAAAATAATCTTGGGAGTGGACAGATTGGACTATACTAAGGGATTGGTGCATAGGTTCCTAATGTTTGAGAAACTGCTGGAAAAACATCCGGAACACAAGGAGAAGGTGACGTTCCTACAAATTGCCGTACCCTCGAGAACAGATGTGAAGGAATACCAAGATCTGAAAGAGGAGATGGACCAGCTGGTTGGCAGAATCAATGGCAGATTTACTACACCAAACTGGTCGCCCATCAAGTACATCTACGGTTCCGTCAGCCAGAGTGAATTGGCTGCATTTTACAGAGATGCCGCCGTGGGCTTGGTCACTCCTCTGAGGGACGGCATGAACCTCGTAGCCAAAGAATTCGTGGCATGCCAAATTAAGAACCCACCTGGTGTTTTGGTGGTTTCACCATTTGCTGGCGCTGGGGAAACTATGCACGAAGCATTGGTTTGCAATCCTTACGAAGTGGATAGTGCTGCAGAAATTATACACAGAGCTCTGACCATGCCTGAGGACGAACGCCTACTGCGCATGAACTATTTGAGACGAAGGGAAAAATTGAACGACGTTAACTATTGGACCAAGGCATTCCTTTCTGCAATGGGCTCGTTGGAGGCTCCGGAAGACCACGACGATATTGGAGCTGTTACCATGCCTGCTGTCACCTTAGACGATTTCGACGAATATCTATCAAAGTAATCTAATACCATGTACTAAAAGATTTCTTTAATTAATATCATCCTATTTTAGGTACATTGGAAACACACACAAATTAGCATTGCTGTTGGACTACGATGGGACATTGGCTCCAATAGCTCCTCACCCAGACCTGGCTGTGATCCCACCAGAAACGAAGAATGTTCTGCAGAGACTATCTAACATTTCTGATGTGTACATTGCGATCATTTCTGGGAGAAACGTGGATAACGTGAAGAAAATGGTATCTAAATTGGCTTCAATACAACACAAAACGTTTATCATGTTGGTTGTATTTATTTCTAGGTGGGTATAGATGGTATAACATACGCTGGTAACCACGGCCTTGAAATTCTACACCCGGATGGTACAAAGTTTGTGCATCCCATGCCCACGCAATATCAGGGTAAAGTGGTAGAGCTGCTAAAGAACTTGCAGGAGCAGGTTTGCAAAGATGGCGCTTGGGTAGAGAATAAAGGTGCTCTGTTGACGTTTCACTACAGAGAAACTCCAATGCATTTAAGGCCGCCATTGGTTTCGCAAGCGAAGAAACTGATTACGGAGGCGGGTTTTAAGGCTGGTGATGCGCACAGTGCTATTGAAGCCAAGCCTCCAGTGCAATGGAATAAAGGAAGGGCTTCAATTTACATCTTACGGACAGCTTTTGGTGTAGACTGGAGCGAGCGGATCAGAATTATTTATGTTGGCGACGATGTTACTGATGAAGATGCAATGCAGGTAAGTTAAGGAAGTTGGTGATACAATAGTCCGTTTTTGGCGTAATTTTTCTCCTCTAGGCCTTGAAAGGAATGGCGGCAACCTTCAGGGTAACATCGTCGCAAATAACGAAGACTTCAGCGGAAAGAAGACTGCCAAGTACGGATTCCGTCTTAACGATGTTAAGATGGGTGGAACGCCATCTAGGTAGGAGGAAACCTGTTCCAATCGACGGAAACAACTACCATAACTATCGAAGGAACTCGAAGACAAAGCCTGACGCTGTACAGATGGAGATGTCCTATACGAAACCGGATCAAACCAAAGACGGAAAGGACAAGAAGAAAAATGGAAAGACAATAGTCAAATGCAAAGATGAAAAAGCGATAGATGATTCCTCAGAAGGAAAGAAAGAGAAATAGTATCCACAAGCAACTATAGTTATTAAGTTTTTTCTATTCGTAATGTCTGTACTAATTGCAAAATAACCTCCGAAACGATGATCAATAAAGACCTAAGTAACCAACTAACTGACTTACTTGTTTTGAGCGTTTTAATAAGAAATACATTAAACTGTTATTACATTCTGCTGATAGTATAACATAAAGTAGATTGTTTATATTTTTGTATTTTAATATACAAGGCAATTACATGTAATAAAATACGAAGTTTGTATAATACTGTTTGCTTGCTTCAACTTCTTTTTTACAGTGTAAATGAAACTATTTTTTGTTCCAACCGTTCTTAGTACCAGTAATTATAAAATAAAATATCATTATGCAACAGAATCTAATATATATATTTTTGAATAGGGTATCACAAAAAAGTCTTGGTTCATGTAACATTCACATACTCGATATTAGTACATATGATGAGAACTAAACCGAACATACAATATATCTATGATTTTTACATTCACATCTTTTGTATTTTACCGTTATTATCATTACACAATGAAGTGTCTAACTACGCTATACATTTATTTATTATCATTGTCCAACATCTTTTGTGTACATACGATTTCATTAGCACTGTCACTTTAAGGCTTGTGATATCGGTCGACGTGATTGTAGAGGATTTTAGTAATGTTTTTTTTCTCGATAGAAATCTAAAATAAGGAGTTTTAATGTCTTGATTAATTTTGTTGTTTACCTTACGAATGAAGATCACAGAAGCTTTAGAGCGACTCTGCCATACAATGTTACACGCGTACGTTTATTTGGTCAAATAACAGCAAATCTAGCTAAAACAATGGAAAAGTGTTCGATTTTCATGAGAAAGCTTTGAGTATTAAACGCTATTGACTCCTTAGTCAGTTATATAATTTTAGTCAGCCTTATTTTTCGAACTTTCTTTTCATTTTAATGAATACGATAAAAACTTACATTCTACAACACTATGCAAATAATCACCCGTAATAAAATCTTCTAAAATAAAATATATAAAGAATTAACAATTTTATATACATATACCTTAATTTAAAGTGTTTTCAATATAATTTTGGACAAACAAGCAATCAAGCGTAAACGTAAACTTAGCACCTTCGAATATCATATAAACATCGAGAAATACACCAATTCAAATAATGGTATGTACACTTTGAAACTTTATACATTTGCGGCCTGTCGTCGTTTTCTGAACATGTAGCCGAATAGTAAAACGGTCAAACAGATTACAAGTGAGAAGACGACGATCACCAGCAGAAAAAAATCAGCAGCACACCATAGTAGTAGAAGAGAAATTTGAAGGCATTCACCGATGTGGCAGCATTTAGAGTCGTGAAGAGCGAAGTGTTCGTGTATTCGCTGTCACCGAGCTCATTCTTCGAGGCCACCTTCACCTCATATTCCGTGCTGGACACCAGACCTCTCAAAGGGTAGCTGTTTTCTGAAACAGAGAGTGAGTCTGAGATGGAGGGAAAATTCAGAAAGAGAACGGACAGCGTGTGCTGTCGATAACCTGGGCTCGTGTTTACATTTAATCTATGTTAATGATTTTACCTAAGTGGTTTACTTTTAATACATTCTCCTCAAACAAAGTAATTGACATTTCCGTTAGTTTCTTACAAGTTATTGACATGTACATGGACATTTCGATAGAATCTAAGGTATTTTGCTTTTGTAGTAATTATTAAAATGTTATCAATGTGATAAATCTGAATTAACCCAACCAGGGCTACCTGACAGACTAAGTTCAAGAACTAAGGAACTTGAAGTAAGTTTAACAATCTTAAAAATGCGTCTTAAATTTCCGGGCAAAGAATCCAGAACGTACCTTAGCGTTTATCTATCTAAAAAGAAAACTTAACCACTTTCAGTAAGTGCCAAGACTATCGCAGTTTTTATCGACTATTTTAGTCTTATAGCCCTGAATGAATATACTCCTGAATGTCCGACGAGAAATCTATCATAAAAAAATTATTGTTTCAAATTAATTATTTTTTTGCAAAAAAATGGCAAATAACTCTTAAACGATACGAATTTGGGTAAATATATGTTCAATAAAATCGGCCACAAGTTGGAAACGGTAAGAGCTACAAACTCGCTTAAATGGATCAATATGGGGGTGTTTATCTAAGCTGCTCAGACCTTCCTTTGTTTTTCCAAAAAAATGCATCGCCTACTAGATATCCTGAACATACTGAAAATCGTCATTTTCTTCAAAGGTGAATATGTTCCATATTATTTATCGTATCAGAAAATTTCGAGGGAAAAAGTTGTAGATGTCAAAACATTCTGTAGGAGAAATAATAAAAATATTTTTTTACCTTGCACCAGTTTCGAGCTGTGACCCAAAGTTGCATTTTCTTAAATGGATTTTCTTAAATCTCTTTCCAACAATCTAAGGTTCGAGGTATTTATCTTTCATAGTTTAGGAGATATGAAGAAAAATCATATTCCACACAGATTTTAAACCACATCACACTA
>JAWQRJ010001367.1:0-16112 GCA_033557515.1 Diorygopyx duplodentatus
AAAATATCCATAAAGTCCCAGCCGTAAATTTATTACATTGTTTCACCATAAGAGACGAAAAAGGTTTTTCGTTATAACTTTTCTACAATTAAAGATATATTAAATCTGCTTCCACTAAGAGTAACGCCGGTATATATCACTTTTTCTTTCGCCTTTTTTAATTCCAATTTCAAAACAGCACGAAACATTCTAGACCAAATTCGGATTAAAAGTTTAAACAAGGTTGGCATTGTATTCAACTAAAAAAAAACTATCAGGTTTTTCTACCGTACCCTGTATTATCATCAGTATCATAAATTGCATTAATGTAACCTCATGTAAGATTTTGTACACAATTTTATGAAGATTTTTTCTGCTGCAAGCTTTAGGATGATGGCATATAGATTTTTTACACGCTAACACTTCAAAGACTGCTAACTTTGAAAAATATCTTTTTAAACCGATAGTTGTTTTAGGATAAGAATCTTGACCTTAATAAAAAAATGACCTTAACTTCGCGTGCACTAATTATACGAAACGTTCCCCCATGTATCTCTAATATGTAATATATTTTAAATTTTTACTAATCAAAAAGTAGTATTTGAAGTCTTTCGTATATGCTTAGCGTTTATGCAATATATTAAATTATACTAGCTACTAGATCTTCATTTATAATATTTATTGAGAGTAGTTTATGTACCAACATTCATAAAAGTATTAGTAGGGTACTTATATTCTACATAATACTACACTTATGATTATTAAAAAGTTAGTAATATGTCAGTAATAGTAACAATTTACATTTTAATTACGATGACATTTAAATTTTGAAATAAATATGTTTGCCGAACTAGTAATTTATTTCAAGTTTGTATCCCTTTTTGTTGTCTACTATTTTCGCATTTTCTTATTCATCGAAGTCAAGTGTAGAAGTAAGAAAATGTCTGCCGAAGGCTGAGTTTAAATTTTGTTTGTGTTCTTTGATTCTTATACCAAGTTTCCTCTCAGCACAACACAGATATTGACATAATAAATTTAACCAGCGTGTATAAGGACAATAAAAATTAAAAAAATTAATGCACTCAGAAAACATAAGAAGAGAAGAAGAAAAAGCTACAAAATAACATAAGAACAGAGGGGAAAAGCTACAAACAACATTATTAAAGCACCAATTCCCCCCAAAATTCACCAATATTTCTAACATAACACTTAACAGAGAAGAAGAAGAAATACTAAAAAAGGTCCCCAAATACGCTCAAAAGAAACCATAAGAAACACCTAACCTTACAATTCTAGCAAGATCCACCCAGAGGAGGACAATATCAGAACAGACATAGTTGAGCTTCTGAAGAAAGAAGACTTACAATCAGAGACAAAAACAAAAACACATACAAATACGGACACAATACGAACAACCATCTCAAAAAAACAGGTAATAGGCCTCAATTCCTTACACGAAAAGTTGAGAGCTGATGATATTGTAATGACTAAAGCTGATAAAAATGCTCGACTAGTTCTAATAAATAAAAATTAATAAATCCCGTTAAATACATTTCATAATAAAACCAAGAAAATTGTAAAATCAACACATGACACCCTGCAACAGTTTAACATAAATACGCACAAAAACAAAATTCCAATGAGATCCAAACTAAACGCCATAAACTCTCCTACACATAACTTAAGCAAAATAGTTAACATTTCAAAGTGATTATCAATAGTTTTCAAAAATATTATCTAGTTTAAACCACAACACACTATCAGCAATAGAAAACAGTTGATGGGGGAAATGAGATACTTCAAATTACCTAACGAATTTACAATATTCTGGCTGAATGCCACTAACTGTTACACAAACGTACCCCTAAAAAAATCATAGATATAGCAGAACACTTAAGACAAACCTCTTACTTAGAAATTAATTAAGAAGAACGATACAATTAAATTCCTACAATATCGCTTTTTCTAAAATTTGTGCAAAATTTCTGTATATAGAGACTTAAATCACGAAAGGCGGTCTTCCGATAGGCTCCCCTTTAAACGATTTGATATCTTCATGGATAAAATAGAAAATAACACAATTCACAACCAGGATCTACACAAAAATAACATCATTTTATGGAAAAGATATGTCGACGATATTCTAATATTTTGGAAAGGCAGCAATACACAACACATAAACACATTCCACGACAGCATCAACAAATTACATCTCAAAACCAAATTTACCATAGCAATAGAACCCAATAATGAAATCAACTATTTAAATTTAAAATTAATAAAAAACAATAACAACATAACTTATAAAACATTTAGAAAACCCACACAAACAGACGCCTTAATTCTATATACCCCCAATCATCATATCATACAAAAGATGGTTGCTTTCTGGGACAAGTCTTGAATGTAAATTTTAGTATTTTTTATCTATGTAATATTGGCCTGTCAACCTATGTTATAGTTACATGTTATTGTCCATCCATCTTCTATTTTAGTTAATATACGAGCTTTCATAACTTCTGATAGTTGAGCAGGTATATTCTTAATCTCTCAATTAAATTAAAATATTTACACAAATAATATTTTGACTTTTAATAAATCAGATCTGACACTGACAGAATAGATTGATTCGACGAAAGAACTTTGAAATTTAAACAATCAAAAATATACAAAAAATACAAAGAAAGCGTGACCTCAACAACTACACAACGCTAAATTTACAACAAAATTTATCAAACAGCACAAACATAAAATACACAAAATTCGCGTACCAAGTTTACATTTCCAATAAGTTTAAAAAAATATTAAACAATTACAACTTGACTCCCACTTTTAAAACTACAAACACTAACAATAATAGGTTGATTAACACCAAAAATGACATTAATGCACTGAATACAAACGGGGTCTATTCATTGGATTGCGAAGCTTGTTGCGCCACCTACATAGGCGAAACTGGGAGGAAACTTGGTGTAAGAATCAAAGAACACAAACCCAATTTAAACTCAGCCTTCGACAGACATTTTTTTCCTTATAGACATAATTTCGATAAACAAAAAAAATACTGCATCATATAGACAAGGGATACAAACTTGACCTTTACGAAGCTTGTGACATTGACGAATTCAGAAATACGAGACAAGATGTAGAAATATTAAACGAGCAAAGGAATTTAACAAAATTCTGGTTCTACAGTTATTTAAAAAAAAACCTATACGTTGTAAACCAAAACCAAATCACACTTTGCATATATTGTCCATAAATTTAAAATGCATTAAACATAAACAAACAACATAATTTTCAATACGTTTTAGATACACATACAGGGCAACAATGATCGTTTACATTAAATGTCCACCACACGTTAACAGCTAACACTTCCCATCCTTACAAAATTCCAATACCACAAATTGAATCAAATAATTCTTACATTTATTACTACAAAAGTTAATCGAGAAAAGTGAACACATAACAACAATTTTACTTTGACTATCAATGTCAAAGTAAAATTAATATAGCAGATAATAAAGATAACAGGTAGTCGCTTTCCCTTAACCGGCTAATAAATCAAAATTTTGTAACGTCCCTGAAGATGAGCTTTGCTCGAAACGTGTTGGACAATAGAATAAACCTTTTAATAATTAGGAGTGTCCTATTATTAAATGCCCTACTATTATTAATTACTTGATTAACACGGGTGTTGGTTAACACACTTTGTAAAAGATGACCAGTTAAAGTTCTTTTTAAATCACACTCTCGTAAGCCGACGTTCCTATCATTGTCTTGTTATAAATAATATGGTTAGTAAACTTACACATTAACCTGGCCACACTGCCCACTTTCATTTTCCGGTCAATGCCACATTTTGTCATTGCAGTCTTGCAGGCGCATCCACACTTTTGCTAAAATAAATCAAAAAAAAGATCAACTTTTATCAAAGTATGGAGGTTGCGAGGAAGTTTGTAAATGTCAAAATTCGGATATGCAAACTATGCCATAAAATACGGCTCCTACTTCAACCACGAATTATTTCTGGCAACTGCATTATTTACTTTGCTAAACAAATGATGATAACAACAATAGACATGCTATTCAAAACATCTAAACTACTTGAATGCTACAATGCCTCGAAAAAATCAAACCATGAGTTAATAAGATTACTTACCAGGTCTTCCTTGTCCCAAACAGCTATTTTTCTGCATCCCCATGGATACAAAATGTAATTTCCATAGGCGTGAAGCGAAACGTAAAGTTTCAAGCGTTTCTGCAAACTTTCGAACGCTCTTGCTAAAGCTTGTGCTTCGGGCTCACTGAGGGCACATTCCCCTCTGTATTTCATGCTCTCTGGTTGGTCACTGCTTCCTTTGGGATCTATAAAAGTTTAAACGTTACTTGATGGACATGAATCAGGGAAAATTGCACCTCCATATTTATACGGAAAGTTGCGATTGATGTCCACGCCGTATTTTTTGATACTTTGAGATTTGTTCTTATTCAAATTTTTTCGCCACATCCGCGCCTAAAATCAGGGAAAGTTAGATATTAGTGGAGATTAAAAACGTTTTATATCTCACCTTTGTGTGAGTATATTCATATCCATCCGGATTCAAGCAGGGTATAATATAGAAATCCATATAAGATAACAATTTGGGACTTCTAATAAGATGATCAATGAGGCATAATGTTGTGGTTATAGCTAACCATTCCCGACCATGTACCCCTCCATCTATGAGCACTGCGTCCTTCTTGGCTTTAGAGTTCTTTTTTATGATTACCATATCTATATCTCTTCCTCTGATTGTACAGCCAATATGACGCACCTGAACCTTTTTTGGAAACGCCTTGGCTAACATCCTTAAATACCTTTGGATCTGAAAAAATTATTAGTTACATATTCTGCCTTTTATTTTTGTAACAATCTCATACTTCTCTATATCTGGGAAATCTATAGAAAAAGAAACAGAACGGGCCCAGTTTTTTCCTTGATCTTTTCTTTCTACGACCCATGGTGTTAATGATAAAAATTTCACTTGAAATTTATTGAAATGATGTTGACGTTGTCATTATAAAAATGTTGACTTTCTTCCAGGAATCCCGTCCGCCACTTTGGCCATCATTGGTAGGTTTGCAGTCAACATTTCTTACAACATTGGACTGCAATATGCTGCTGAATTGCTTCCTACAGTTGTGAGAGCTCAAGGAGTAGCATTGATCCACATTATGGGATATGTGGCGAGTATTTTGGCACCTTTTATTGTCTACTTGGTAAGTATATTGTGTTTATTTTTCTTTATGGTATTTCATTGTACTTCATTTAATTGAATTAAAACTTAATTATATAAGCAAATTATATAAATGCCAAAAAATGAAATTGTTGGTTATGGAAAATGGCATATGTTTTTATATCTCAGGTTTAATTCTTCAAATCACAATTAGAATTATCAACTAGTGTTGAATGTGCTTGGCAAAATGGTGCCATCTAATTTTTTTAAAAAAATGCCATTAACAAAGATCTGTTATTATTCAATTTACACTTTTCTACATCGCCATTTTAATGCAAATCAATAATCCTTTGTTTACTTTTAATTTTAGGCGAACGTTTCCCCATCTTTACCTCTTCTAATACTGGGAGCCATCGGGATTTTCGGTGGCATCCTATCGCTTTTCTTGCCCGAAACTCTGGGACAGGAGTTACCACAGACTTTACAGGATGGCGAGAACTTTGGTCTTAACCAGACGTTCCTGGAATTTCCGTGCACGAAAAAGTAAGAAGACCAATTTCGGCAAAATAAACATTTTCATAATTCCTTTGTATCTCACGTGCTCCTCTTTCGTAATTTCAGGAAGGAACAGGAACCGGCCGAAACGGCGCCTCACCTTAGGAGGGCTACGTCAATTAGGGCTTCGGCTAGGGCCTCTTTCAGAGGTCAAATCCGCTCAACCGCAATTCAGAGGCATTCGCTGCGGGTAAAATCAACGTTGGCTGCGCCCGCCGACAGGATTGTGTGATACGCGATGCGTGATGAAAGTCGAGTTAGCGAAGAAATAGTCAATTTGCGGCCAGGACCAGCTGGAGGCGATTTTAAGTGATGTTGGATCTTGTTCTTCTTCGCGTTTGCGAATGCGGAGTGTTTGGAGTGATGCCAAAGACCAAAAAAAATATAAAATTTAGCTAGTGTGAAACACGCACACAACTTTCTTTTAGCATGACTAAATCCACTTATGGATTAATCCATTAAATACATTTATGACAATTGGTTATTAATAAGGAAAAAAGGGAGATATGGGTCAATTTTGATTTTACACAAACGGCACACACAAATTCTGGTGAATTAAATCAACAACTACCGGACATCGATTTATTTTTGGAATTAAATTTAAATGTTAGCTTTAAAAAAAAGGCGGACAGGTATATTTCAATGAAAAATTGTTGTAAAAAACAACTGTTTCCTTCGATAAATAATTTTAAATCAACAATTCAACTCATCCTTACCCTTTTTCTCATTTCTCTTTCTGTTTTTTGGAATAATTCAAAATCGGCAAATACCTGTATCTTAGTTTTATGCAAATTTAAGATTAAATACACAAAAGTTATGGCAAATTTATTCAACTTCACAGTTTATGGGTTTAAAGTTATATTTGCATAAAACTTAGTTACGTATTTGGGAAAGTTGACCTTTTAAAAATTGTGGAACAAACATGTGAGGCGAGCAAATAAATTCAAACCCGCCGTAAATTTTCATGTTGAAACAAACAGTTGATGGGTTTTCGATTTTGGCAACTTTGAGTTTTTGTTTACCTGCTTTCATTATAACATTGGCAAGAAAGCTTTAAGGCAACATAGGAGTAAACCGTAAACTATTCCCAAAGCTTATTAAAAATCAATATTATACCATTTCTAAATATCAATTTTCTCTTTTCTTTTTCACATTTCTTCGGATTAGTGTTTTCATTTCAAAACAAAAATGCAATGGGCATAACAAAAACGAGAAATATTTTCTAGTTTGCATTGGCAAAAAAGTCATTCTGTCACAACAAGTGACAGAATGATCAACAATTTCCATAGCAATAATTTTTTAGCAATAATTTTTTAGCGATGATTTATTAGCAATCTGTTTAAAAATTAATGTTCCAAATCACTCTGTGGGTAGGTAGAAAAGCTTTATACCTTCGCCATGAAGGTTCCATTCTGCCTATCTAAGCTACATTTCTATAATGGTAACCATTATGGTTTTCTATGACTTTACCTAAAAACTACCCTACTAAAAACTTACCCATGCCTTTACCAAAATTGTAAACATGCAACAGTGTCATGACAATGCTGACAGTTTTTGATAAGCTGTTTCTTATCAACCCCTAGTTCAATGCAAGAAAGAAGAAAACCTAAATAAAAACCATAAAACTGCCTAAAATTTATGAAACTCAAGCGCTTATTCAAACTGACCAATAGTTAAATATGACATTATAAATGAGCAATTTAACAGTTTCATCAAAGTAATTGGTTGCATTATCAAACCAAGTGCATCAAAATTGGTTTGATGCACTGTGATTAGGTGTTAGCTATTTTAGGGTAGGTTGCACAAAGCAAAGTTAAGTTCCTGATCAATAAGCATAAAGCTAACAACGCAATTAGCAATCAGGTTAGAGAATTTTGAATTTACAAATTTGAATTCTTCAATTAGATTACTTAACAACGTTGTTAACTTAGCGCGAAGTCAACAGTGCTTTATGCAAGTGGGCATTAGTCCAATCTGTGTTATGTTAACTGAAAACACATTGATTTGTCATCATAGGAAGGGACGTCAGATAATTTTCTTTTAATATACGTTAAAATTTGCAGAATCGAATGTGCAGTGTCGCAATCATTATTTATAATTGCCAATTATCAAGTCTCTACAAATGGCCTCTACAAATTTGACTAAATTTAACTAATTATACTGTTAGGCAAGTTTGATTAAAATGATCAATCTTAAATCATACATAAAGATCTATAAATTAGTACAAGTGTAACATAAGCTTCCCTGCAGAAAAAGGCATTACAGTAGTTTTCTTTCATAAATGCACATAAGCGTTATTTTGTGCATTTAGCGGTTTGGATCAAATCCTCAACCCCAAAGTGTGTTGTTTTACAATAATAATTTTCCTTTCCTCTCCAAATATACATTTTATTTGGATCAGATGGACAAGATAAGGTTAAAAGGTAAATATTTATGTTATCAGGAAGAAAACAAACATTATTTTATATATTGCTAATAATCATCAACCTGAAATGGCAAAAATTAGTTCTGACAAACACTTTGAATTAATGGGAGTATTTATAATTAAAATGAAAATGCATTTATAGCATGGCAATTTTGATACACTGATATAGTCATATTTTTGGCAATTTTAGTTTGTTGATTTGATCAGTTTAAAGTTACTGCAAATTTTCATGAAGGAGTTCAAATGCGCTGCTAAGTTTCACCAAGTTTCCATTTTTCTCTAAAACCACATTCAGGTACAAAGCAACTCGAAAATGATGATGCTATGATTAATATGACGGCAACTTGCCGATTAAGCAATCAGATATGATGATTGAACTGACTGCCAGAAATGTCCTGTAATAATCAGAATTATATTTCTACTTTTGATTAGTTTTCTGTTTTTGATATTATGTTAGTTTGCCCTAACCTATCTGCCAAACTGATTGATTTGCAGGAAAACGTTAGGGCAACAGCTGGTTCGTATACACTGAATTCTGATAGGTATCGATTGCAATCGATATCTATCAGAATTCAGTATATGCGCATTGAACACGTCTCACGAATCGTAAAATGTTAGGGATAGAGTTTGGGAATTTTCAAGGCCTGCCTTGACTTTCAAGTTCTAAGCAGCAATTATGAGCAAAAATCCCTGCAATTTTAGGAAATACATTTATTAAAAGTGGTTGCTCTTTGTAAGTGCTTTGTAAGTAAATTTGCAAATCAACTTGCAGAGCCAAGGTTGATAGCATTAAACATTACAGGATAGGCTTCAAAACAAAGGATAGTGTGGACAATTCAGGCCTGTAAAGCACTAGAGATTTAATTTTTTCACCACACGCGTTGATTTTCAGAGGACGCAACAATTAAAATGAATCTGGTGATCAACGAACCCATCTAACCAATTTTCCAAAAAAAACTTTTATTTAAACCTTCAAAGTTGACAGACTTGTCGAAAATAGTGTAGGTCTTACAATGTGATCTAATCTTTAGAACAACAATAAGGATTATTATCACAGTAATTATCTTCAGTTGTATTCGTTAACTTGCAATACATATTTTATTCTAAATCCCACTTGCTTCTTTTAGACCATACTGTAATTCCATTACTTTTCTATTAGGAAATCAAGGTTTTTGATTCTCATTTGCTTTTAATTTTTTTTCAATTTTTTTGAGAAATTAACTTTGTTTCTTCGATGCAATAAAAAGTATATTCCACTTGCATTCTTTTAGACAATGCTGTAATTCCTTTACTTTCCTATTAGGAAATCAAGGTTTTTGATTCTCATTTTATTTCAATTTTTTGAGACATTAACTTTGTTTCTTCGATACAATAAAAAGTAATAAAAAGTAAGGAAAATAAAAAAAAATTGGTAGAACGTTCATTTTGCTTTAACTGAGTCAGAAACAAATTATAAAAATATACAATAAATAATTATAGAAATTTTCAGTGTGCTTTGCAAAAATATGCAAAGCACACTGTTTTGCAAAATGTTTTGTGTGGTATTAATGACGACAAAACAAATAATAGTAATGATATGATAATCATATCTAGGAGTTCCACAATAATAATTGCATTCCAAAATAATCATACGTATTTCTGATACAACTGGTATCAATAACAATTAAATTGATTTTTTTAGCTAATAATCAACATACATATTTAAAAACACGCACGTATATATTTTTTTATCAAAATTTTAAAGCCTTTTGTAGCAATGAGAATTCCCATATTCAAGGGATTTCAATGTGAATTCGTTTTATTTTTAAGTTGTCGCATGTGACAATCGGTTTTGATAGCCAGCCATGCAAAAATTTTCAGCGCGCTGTCGCTTGCAGACATGTTATGATATTATTCGCATTTAAATTGACATACACCTTTTCATTTGGGTAATTCGTGTTGAAGACATCGACTGATGTTCTCCCAGATTTAAATTTCGTCTTCATTACCTATTTTCAGTCTTATTTCCTATTTTCATTTCTAGTTGTACGAAGTTGTACGAAGTTAGCTCCGAAGAAATTATTCAGAACGATATTTTATTCATTAAATCAAAGTTGAGCTATATTGATGATTGAAGTCACTTAATATTGTACAGCAATACGGAAAGTTGACATTCTGTTCAGTCGAATATGTGCAATTTTCAAGTTATGTTCAAAGAAAGTTATAGAATTTAAGTGCAAACATTGTATTTGTGTTACACACATAGTTTATAGTAATAGTTATAGTATAATGGATTATTTTCCTATTGGCTCACTGTAATAAATTATCCACTCCCTAATTACTGTGGTACCTAAAATTAAGTGTTATTATAGTTCAGTTATCTTAAGTGTACGATTGTTTTTATTTACTATTTATTGACGAACTGTGATCGTAAATTAAATTATCGTAACTGTTGTTCCTGTGAATTGAATTGAGAACGTGTACATAAAAAACAATTTAATAAAGAAAGTAATAAAGTAAATTTAAAAAATGAAGTAGTAAGGCATAAAACAACTGTCTTTTTTCTTTCTTTATTGACTTATTTTACAGCTATCTACACAACATCGCCAACAAACAACTTGATTCTTCTACATTTCACCGAGAAAACATTCATTGTTTTATCATAACATCGCATTATGTATTTACAGATAAATTTTGTGGACTATCAAAAATATACCAACGACCTTTTTACAGATTTAGTGGCATACAACCCTTGGCCGCCTGAGTAGCGAGCGGTTTTATAATAATAGTTATATTTTCGACAGTCTGAAGAACATTTATAGAGATTCGCATTGTGTATACACGAGCGTGTTTAAGAATCCGTATATGGGCGTTTATTAACCCACTCCGCAATGGCCGGGAGGGCGTATACCCTGTCTTTTAGTGTTTTCAGATACGGGTAGTGATCTAAGGATGCTTTGCCGAAGATGAGCTCGAAGCTTTCTAGAGAGACGGCGAATACAAAATCGCACCAGGTAATCTGAAATAAATGCCACAAATTAGAATTCACGATGTGACTAAAATAACCACAAACAAACTTTAATCTTAGTTAGTTCTGAAAATGCTGTATGTAATGATAGAGGAAACGTTAACCGCGAGTGATTCTTATAGCAACGTAGCTACTACCCAGAAGCTAAGTGTATCTATTCTAAGAGCAAGTATGAGATCATTAAAGACGTCACCGTAGATCGAATGGTTACGTAGATGATAGATTTGAAAATCATTTTGCTAGTTAACTATGAAGTTATAAGTAGAGATCGAGACGAGAAAATTTTCTGCAAAAGAGGTCTTGAGGGAATGTTTTCACGGACGCTGAATCTAATGAATCTAATATAAATACTATTATAGCTTTATCCACTTTATATTCGAATTGCAAAAGACCATCCGTTGCGACAGAGATGGAAAATAGACCTGCAGTTGCATTTTAAACGAAATAATAGTTTTGTTAAAATTAGATCCTCTACTCAAGGAGATATTTCCTTTTGATAATAAATTATTAGACCCATATCATTTATTACATGTTTCAAAAAAATTCACTTTAGGGTAGGCTGTGCAAAACAAATTTTTTATAAATGTGCGGCGTAACTTAATTTAGCCGTTGAAATCCTTGTCAATTGCTAAGGAACTTTTTTATTGACCTTTTGGGTGGATTTGTTAAAATGATCAAAATGAAAATCCTTTTCATTTTCGTCAAATTATTTTTGGTTGGGTTCATCAAATTGTTTTTTATTGCCTAACCTCTTCTGCTCTGCTTGTTCCTCGTTCCTCTATTCTGGTGTCTTCTTCACTTTCGAGAAGCATCCTACAAACACTTATGGGTACAAGCACTTTTAGATAGATACTGAAGAATAAATAGTACAACGAATAAAAGGCATAGCCGACGCAATGGCCAAAAGTGTAAAAGAAGCCACATTTCCCAAAACATACAGACACCAGCAAAATTACAATATCTTCCCTAAAATTATAATATCGGAATAATGGAATTTATAAAACAGAAAAATAAAGCTCTCAGGTAATGGTAACAGTTTAGAAACACAGAGCATAAAACTTTAGTTAATATTTTATCAATAATCATCTGCAAAAGACTGCATGAGGAAATAGATAAAGAACAAATTTTACTATTGTTCCAATTTGGTTTCAGCAAAGGCCACTCTACTAGTCACCAACTCCAAAGACTTGTAAATTTAATCGAGAAAGGATTTGAAAAGAAAATGTATACCAGTGCATTGTTTCTAGCATTTGATCGCATATGGTTAAACGGACTAAAGTGCAAGCTCCTCCAACTCAATATATCTAAATATTTAAAAACCATACTTTTCTCCTTTCTCCTTTCTAATCACCCTTTTTCTACAAAAATCCATAATAACTTATTGGATAAGTTATCTATCCAAGCAGGTGTCCAACAGAGTAGCGTTCTATCACCAATTGTGGCCATTAATTACATACCCCTGGGAAATTTGAGGAAACTTCAACACTAAAGAGGGTACAAACAAAACTAATTACAAAATAAAACCTTACGTATGGTAGTGAACGCGGGGTGGTTTATCAGAAATAAACAACTGCACAAAGAACATCAGGCATCAAATCACTGAATCAATTTAATAAAGCAAAAACAATAGGACGACGCAATATCCATCAAAAGGCAGAAACGTTGTGATATTTTATAAATTTACAAATACCATATAAATTGCTGGTCAGGCAAATAAATTTTAAAAAAGGAAAGAATATCGTCATGATTTATGGTGTTATTAAACCAGTTGCAGTAAGTAACTCGTTTTATACAATCAGGCGGAAGAAGTTCTAAATATACTTGCATTATATAGGGATACAAACCTAGATTATGCCTTAAAATTCTTTGCAATGTGGTGGAAGAAAGTGAACTCGCTGAGACGAAGATTATGATCCTCATTTACTTTGTTGAATAATCTGTATATTTTTATCCATTTGGATAGTTGGTCTGCCACTTCTTGTTTTGCGTTGCACGCTACCCAAATATTTCTGAAATATTTCTGTCTGTATTATTATGTCTGTATTAATATAATATAATGTCTGTATTTATGTCTGTATTAAGTCAACAACATAACGAAGTGTATTACAAAATTCTATCTCGGTAACAGCAATGGCTAAACAAGGTTGAATTTGCATTCAAAAAAATTAATAACGTTTCCGTGGCCTTCTTATTTTTACCTCCAATTTCGAAAGTATACATTTCCAGAACACGAAATATTTCCACGTACGTGTTTATAGACTGTTAACTGCCCCAGAGAAATAATAAATTTAGTTTCAGAAAAGCGTAAGCCAAGAAAAACAGTCACGAGCCCCGAAAAATAGAAGTAAAGTAAGTAACTTTAGCAAGCATCTAAAACACGAAATCCAACAAATAGAAAAATGAGTCAGTCAATGTCTATCTGGAAAAACTAACAAACAATAAGAACACGGACTACTCACTATGGAAAGTTACTAAAAAGTTGAAAAGGCCAATTGAGAAATCCCTGCCATAGGAAAGGAAAACGGGGAATGGGCGAGAAGTACCATCCAAAAAGATACATTTGCAATCTATCTGGAAAACACTTTTCAGCCAAATGAAGGCGAAACTACAATGGACTTCACCCCGAAAGAAGCACACAATGAGCTCTCAAATATTAACCCCAGTATTACTTTTCTAGCTTCCTAGAAATGCATAGTAAAATTAACAAATTTAATAAACACTGCTTTTAGAATTAAGTATGTTCCAAAGTTATGGAAAGTACCAGAAGCAATAATGGCATCAAAACCGTGTAAGCCACTCCACAATATAACATCATATAGGCCTATATCTTTACTACCGATGTCAAAACTTTTTGAAAAAGTACTCCTTAATTGACTAAAACCAGTAATACAAGAAATATAATTAACTCCAAACCATCAATTCGGATTTAGGAACCAGTATTCTACAATATTTAGGAACCAGCATTCTACCAAGTGCACAGCATTTGCAGCATAATAGAAAAATCCCTCGAAGAAAAAAAAAGGTTTGTTCCACAATATTTCTGCATGTTGCGCAAGCCTTTGATAAAGTATGGCATAGGGGCTTAGAGTATAAGTTGGAATGTTTACTTAATTAAGAGCAAATATAGAGCAAATAAAGGTATAATAAAACCCACTTGTGCTTTGGACTAGACTAAAAATATGGGTGTTGTCGATATCATTAATAGAAAACTTTTCGTTCTAAAAGGAACATTACAAAAGCTCGAAAGTCAATGAAATGGCATCGAAAGTTGCTTTTCCACTTAATTGACTTACAATAGAATACAGGAAACCCGGAAATTCAGATTTTAATGAAACTCGGTACGTTTATAGGATTCTTTGAGAAAAGAACAAATTTTTTAGAGGCCCAATCGCTGGTTTTTGGAGTGTAGGCCAATTTGATTTTAATTTCTCTTTGATTGTAGCATCCATCGTCGAAAATTTATATCGCGAATTAAACGACTATAAGTGAAACAAATACTTAAATGAGTATTTGTTTCTCGTTTTCCAACAGAATCTCCTCTTCCAACAGAATCTTTGAATTTCTTAACTACATATTCTGCAATAAACTTCAACATATCTCGGTCATTGCTGTCTTTAGTTACGCTTTCTTCCCATCTGTATAGTTCCTGAGGACCTTTTACTCTCTTAAACCGATGGTCTACACTTTCTATAGAACGCTTGTTATTTTTCCGCAATTCCAATATTCTACAGACTTCCGCTTTCGGCACAGGTAATATTTTCATTTACAACATTCCCTATATTTCTGGTTCAACAAATTGTGGTTCATGAGGTACAGCGAGTTTTTTAAATTCTAATCCAATTTCTTGTTCGTAGGCGAATCTACCTTCCTCTTGTGCTATTAAAATAATATCTTTCAAAGCGTTGTGTAATTCAATTTCTTCTGTAATTTCTTTCTGTAATTCAATTGCGTATTACAGGTGAATCACCGGTGTTAGATATTTGAAAGGTCCTTATTAACACTTATAATTTCTTATTGACACTTATAAAGATATAATAAAGTTTACTCTAAATTATAACTCAAGATTGAAAGAGTAAGGAAGAAGCGACTTGTATTCTTATGTACATAATCGTAAAATACATATATCAATGTGGATATGTGTTTGTGAGTTTATTATATATTATAAAGACGTTTGTATCGCAAAAACAAGGCATATTTTTCAAATATAATGGACTGATGAAGACGAAGGTCGTTATAGCGATGGCAGTGTTTGAAATTTTGTTTCCATGAGTTTTACTGGATATAATTTTTTCAGGCAATGTTTCGTTTGTAAGATAATCGCAAAAAATCACTTAAGTTGACGGTTTTCTTTTCAAATTTATGAGTTAAAACTTTCACTGGAGGAGGACAAACTCGATGAATATTCGATCCTGCGTCATTCAAGAGTATGTGTTCAAGAGTGTTTCCACCAAAGCTCTTCTTATCCCAAATAAGTCTATAAACGCACCAGGTTTCATTAAAATCTGAGTTTCCGGGCTACCTGTGTTCCCTTGTTAGCGGTGATGCCCAGACCTTGTGTAAAATGAACAACGAACAAATATTTTTCCTGCCATTCCGATTTCACGTGGTCATAGCATTGCTGAAAATTGATTCTAGTACCCTCGGTTTTATTTATTTAAGTTGTTGCGGACCAATTTTTCCTCCACCCACGTCGATCAGAGAAGACGTACCATAAATATGAACTGTAATCCATAAAAACATATTCCTAATAATTCTGGAGCACAAAAAGTGACAGATAGTCCAAAAACAAATATGTAAAAAAAGTAAACCTAAGAAAATCAAGTACATGTTATTAGTTATGATCGAATTGGTTGATAAATAATAAATTTCTGCAATTTATTTATTATACCAATTTAAATCTCATTTTATTTCTAATAATTGGTAT
>JAWQRJ010001368.1:0-16107 GCA_033557515.1 Diorygopyx duplodentatus
CAATAACGTAAGTTTTTTTAGGACAGTAATCGAGTGTTAAAGAAAATAAGGATAATTTACTCCACGCAACATCGATAGAGAGTTTTTTAAAAAGAATACTTGTTAATATTTAAAATTTTTCGCTAACTGTTTCGTTTTCGACATATTAGTGAAGATATACTTTCTACCCCCAATTTCTATCCCTTACAAATCCCTTCAAAGGTTTTTACTTCACATATAAAGAAAACACCGCGCTAAATTTCATCAAAATCGGCTGTAACATTCGCGAAAAATGAATTTTTAATAGGGTAGTTAATCCCAACCACCCCTAAATGTCGTAAAAGACTTATTTTACCACAAACATCTTATTGTGTGACTAATTTACGGTTTTTCTTCAAAGTATTTTCTCAATACCTACCAGTTTTATCACGTTATTCTTATGGAAAGAGGGTACATAATATGCCCCATAACTTCGCCGGAGGTGGTCTGCGGAGAATAGGAAAAAACACGTAACTAATATTTTTAAACGTATTATATGTATACTTAACGTTGCCAAAATCGATGCGGTAGTTTTTAAATTATTCCAAAAAACTAGGGGTAGTTTACCCCTTTTAACCTACTAGTATATGTGTGATATATCAAAAAAAGCTCTTCAAAAATGAATATCAGTTTGCATTTACCACATTTCGATAACAGTTTTCATTTTCAAAATGCAAGGGAATAAAAAGAAATTCCCTCAATTTGCAACCCTTATTACTCGCCTCAGGGGCTTTTAGGGCACGTATAAAAACATACGTAAACCTTATTTTTATCCATTCTATTGCTGAACCAAGTTGCATCGAAATCGGTGTGTGACACTTGGGACACTTCCCTTGTTAATTGACAAATTGACAATTAAAAAGAAGAATATCCAAAAGGATTTACTATGAATCGTGGATCAAAAATTTGGCGATCACATTACAAGGTCCAAAAAGGACTCCCATATTCTAACGCAGGTCTCCAGGCCAGGATTCCTGGCTTCGAAACAACAAAAAAAAATTCAAAGTATATTTTCTAGCTTTCTTCGATGCAACTTTTCTTTGATTCAACTTGGATTTTATTATTATTGACAATAAAACCCAATACTACGTAAACTACAAAAAGTCTGAAATCGTGTTCTAGTTATATAGAAGTTTTTCAGTACTTTTCCAACTAATTTTTCTCTGACACCATCATCCAAGTAAAACAAAATGTTTTAAATAATATAATTGAAAAAGAAGATTGAAAATAACCAAAAAGAGTAAATATCCAAAAATGCAAAACAAAAAAAAAATTCTTGAATCTTACCTTTAGAAATTCTAAAAGCAACATATTCGTTATGTGCCACACCTCGTCCAACTTTATCAAATATATCCAAATCGGAAATAATTATATGATCTCCGTTCAGAACGACATCAAACACTTTTTGATCGGGCGCATTAAAGTATACTTCACAAAACTTTAATACCAATACGTACTCTCCGTCAGCATACAGGGGAATATCGTATCCAAAAGTATTCGTGTGATACCTCTCTGTTTGATACAATACGTGATCGTTTTGGGACACCCGCCCTATGTGAAATCGCTTTCCATAGTCCGAGGCAGTTCCGATTTTTCCGTGTAACGGATCCCTCTCGTAGTAAATTCCCTCGGCATCCGTATGGGCCTCCCCGCCACAATTTATAGCGTAAACTATTTGCCCCGAACTATCAGCATGCCCGACGAAGGAAATTATGAAGAAAAACGTCGAAAATGTCACGAACGTCATACATAACCTATACGGGGGCATCTCTTTGCGCTGCACTCTTCAGATACGTGGCATTAGCTCGTCGATTCAATTACTTCTTATCACCGGCACATTTGTTCAAACTTTAATTCACGATAAGGATATTTAGGTTACCTTTGAGCAGATTTATTGACGTGTAAATTGCATATCGCATCCGTGCCGGTAGAATAGTTCACTTGATAAACAACAGATGTCGACAGGGGATGTAAATAAAGAACCAACAAATTACAGGACAAATTACAACTTTTTATTGCTTATAAAATTACTCTTAGGACAACTATTCGTTCTTTGTAATAATTTTAGTAGGAATCCGACTGTGAAAATGAAATAACATACGCAATTTTTTTAGAAGTACAAGTGTATAATTTAGTGCATAATATTTCGTATAGATGGCAACACTATCATGTAAACAAAGAGCTGTCAAAAAAGTGTAAACTTTAAAAAGTTCGTTTTGTATTTATTTTTATTTTAAGTTCGAAAGTAGATGGATATTGTCGGAGAATTATGACTTGGACACGTAAGTCTAATTTACTTTTCATAATGTTTTAATTACATTTAAAGCAAAAGAAGATGGGTTATGAATGATTTAAAAAAATGTATAGGTTAGGAATGTAGAAGTGTGTATTTTAAGCTTCGATTTTATTGCATTTAGATACAGCTGCGTAAACTATTGGATATTACATTAAGATCTATCCGAGGAATGACAAAAAAATTAGTACAAATAAAATAAATAATAATGTGTAAAAAAAAGGAAACCTAGTTTTCTGGAATATAATTCAAATTATATTCCACAAAACCGAAATGTAACTATTTATTTTGATTTGTAATAGTGTGAACCAATTCTTACCGTTGCATTGGTGAATTGTAATTAATTAACAGCTAATAAATAGCCTTTAATGAACTAAATGTTTTTTAAATACATTAATCTCAAAAAACGTACCATCTAAAATACTGCTTTCAAATTTGAATCACTGTACAAGCACTTATCCGGTTTTCTTACTTCTTTGTTCTACGCATAAATCGATTATCTCCCCATATTCACTGTTGGGTTATCTTAATACTATTTTTTTGTTGATTTTTGTTTTATTTATTCATTATGAATCTAATCTTAAGTTGCAAAAACATTAACCCTTTTGTTAGTTTTAAAATTAACCGCTATAATGGCTCAAAAATTTTGGGCGTTTTGATGTACTCCATATCTTTAACTATAAATTCAGAATAAAGTTAAAGAATCGAGAATTATTAGGACTACCACTTCCCCGGTTCTGACTTAAGATCTTTGTTGCCTCTCTACTCTAGAATATAAATCATTATCGCAGTTTTTAACAAACCTACATTTATTCTAGCTTATTTGTAAAAAAATATCAAATAAATAGGTTTGCCTGTCATCATTTGAATGAATGAGAAAACGAAATAGGAGGGAGTAAAAATGGAATTGGTGAAATTTTTCTCATTTGTTCTATTTAAAAGTAAAGTTGCACATTTTCTTAACGAAATCTAACAACAGGTTGTAGTTATGACAGTGGTTGGTTTCCTCAACAGGCAGCATCTTCAGAGCCTTCTAACTTCCAGTTAGCTGTGATTGTAATTGTGACTATTTATCAATGTGTTTCTTATAGTCCAGTTCACGGGTGATTTTACCTTTTAAAAGGTCGGGAAGTTTTGATAATTGAGTTTGTACAAGGTTTTTTTTGACCTGATGCTACCTGACAACAACTAATCACTTTTGAAAATCTGTTGTCTTGAAATGTTGCATGGAGCAACAGAATTGTTGACCATCTATTGTGGTTAGTTGCAAACAAATTCTAATGGAGTTTTCGTATTACTATTAATTCACATAATAAAAATTACCCCTTCAACGTTGTTGTACGATTCCGCTTTTCGACAATGTAAATCTATGTATACAAAATTTAAACTATACAGTATTTTAGTCTGTTTATGTTCCTTCGTTTAAAAAGTTCATTAGCGGCAACTCTGTATTTTAAGTCTGAATATTCGTCTGCGAACAGTTGGTTGGTATCCAGGAAGCTTAAGGTTCTAATAACAAACTATTTTCGTTTGCTTATCTTACATGATAAAAAAACACTAAGTGCGATTGTTTAATGTTAACAAAAACACAGTTTGTGTTTTTGTTCGAAGGTCAAAACATTGGTGTTTAATTAACATCCCTCAGGAAACCTCTTGTCAGTTAAAACTAGCCATGAAGTGGACTATAAGAAATACATTGAATATCGACAGCTATACTAGATATAGGAAGCCGTTTTGTTTTTAATGGGCTATTTTATTATTCGAGATTATTAAAAATGGACCAAATTAAAAAAAAGTACTAATTTTTTAAACCCAATGTTTTTAACTCTATCAGTTTTTTGTGTTGTTTTACTTACATAAAATACTGAAACTCACTAAATTGGTAGAAAAGTGGTTTTAAAACGCAACATTTTTAAATTATTGTTATTGTAAGTACATAATAGTAAATATCACTGTACACTAAAGTAGTAACATGTACACTTTATTGTGGATAAATTGGTGTGATCTCATAGCTTGGTAGATTTTAAATTATGTGCACAACTGCATTACAAACTACGCGGTGTGACGCAAAATCCATCGAATTATATTTGTAACTAATCAATTATCATTGGCACTAAGTAATATTGCATTTACAAAATAATCGGTCATTGTTTGCACACTGCAGCCTAACATTGTGAATATAACCATAAATATAGTTAAAGCTTCCTTAATTTTCGCTAAGTAAAATGTTGATATAATATGCACTGCGTTCAGAAAATAACAACCTGACATTGTGTGTAGTAAAGTAAACCTTCTTCTTTGAATAGTACATATTTCCTGTTAGTTACAACTTTCTGGTATTACAATACCAGAAAGAAGGTCCTTAAGGATGTCCTTAATCGAAGTTTCTGGGGGGAGCTGAGCGGCAAAAAGTCAAGGGGAAAGTGAGCGTGGACTTTTTACGCACACTAGCGTTTACGCTCTCACTCACAACTCTTCGCTTCTCATTCTTTCATAATCGAGAAGCAAATTCGTAGGATATGAATTTCGAAATATATCGGAATATATTTCGAAAAATACTTCGGAATATATCGTTTTCCAAATATAATAAAAATCAAAACCTACATCATGGATTTTGCTCATATAATTTTTTTATAACTATTCTGTAAACATACTATTTCTTAGTCTTACAGAATGATTTGGTTGGCCAAAATCAACTACATATTATAAATACATATTGAAGTAAAGTAATTGTCGAAGTGTTTTTATTATTACTATATTTTACAATTTAATAGTAGTATTAAAATCATAATTTATGTTTGAAGTATTATTATATTTCACCATTTAGAAATATTAGGCGGTAAAATTAACATTTGTCTATCATAGGAATTTCGTTTAGGATTACGTATTCAGGCATTCAATAGACAACCAACTAAATTGAATAATTTTTGATTATGTGATTATAAATTGACCAACATTTTGGCGAAGTAAAAATCAGGTTTTATTAGACAAAAATATAGTTATAAATAATTCACAGAAGTACTTTTGGACCCGTTTCCTCGATATTCAAATTTTTCTCAGTTATTTCAGGAGACACGAAAAAAAGCTATAAGGATAAAATACTTGTACTATCATTTTCCACTTTGCTAAGTGTATGATATGTCAAGATGTACTTCACATAATATGTTTCTTATGTTTCTTGAGATCTGCGAAGAGCATAGGCGAGATTGTACAGTCCGAATTATCGACCCTTAACTCTGTGATAAGTTTCTCATCGGTGTTTGTTATCTCCTGCTGGGTATCCTTCTCTAAGCCATATGCTTTCACCCCATCCCTCGAATCTGCTTCAGGAGCTGTCGAACTGAAGACGTCAAACCAGTCATTTATCTAAATATAAGCGAGAATGTAATCAATGTATAAAAAAGGAAAATGCCTGGACCATTGGACATAGCAACGACATGAAAATTAATGTTGTCCAATTTGTCCAGCAAGAAGAATGTGATTTGGGGTGTCAATTTCTAGTCGTAGGCATAGCTGATAGGTTGTCGCCAGTTCTTATACAAGCCTATTACCATTATCACTTGGATGGAGTTATTACCCGGAACACAAATCACAAAGCTCCTGGAAAAATGTCGATTTTGTTTGCATACTGACTTATTGTGGACTCACCAGGTAATAGAAAGTCCTTCTTTTACACCAATCGATATGTTCTTGGTCCAGCTGAATGACAAAGCATTTGAGATGTCGGTAATAGTCCAGCGAACTTTTTTCTGAGAGGTTCGGCCATTTTCAGCATTTGTCCAGGAGTGAATACGCGGTTAACTGCGGAAATGAAATTGTCCTTGGCAATGCTGTATTCAGAAGCAGTTCGAACGGTTTTTTAAGACAGTGCTTTAAGCTTTTAGATCATTAACCTGAGTTTCTGAACCTTTGTACAAAGCCAGCAAGTTTTCGTTGTTCTTTTGAAGATCAGAGCTTTGTCTTAAGAATCTCATTTGCTTTCTTCAGTTCATCGAGCTCAGCAATGAACTTCTGGTTACTAGATTGTAAAGCACCAATTCCAATTTGCAAAGGTTCTGGACTCAGGGGAAGGAGCTGGTGGCGACTCATTGAAATCTAGTAACTCGCGAAGCACTTCCTTTCTTTGCCGTTTGTTAGTACGTTCTTCATGAGCTGAGGGGACTCCCGTTTCAAAGGTCTTTGAACTATATAAGTTTAAGGAAGGAACACCTCCTTCCTTTAACCTCCTGGCAGCAGAACATGATTGCAGTAATTCATGCCGTAAGTTCCTTTGAATATCATCTGCACGGAAGGTCATCACTTCCGTACAGATTCGAGCATATGAATTCATTGTATCCTTCCTGAATCATTTTCTTATCCAAATATCCAAGAGACAATTTAGAAAATTGAAAAATTGACATTTTCAGATTTTTACTTTTTTGCTATTGCTCTTGCACCCAAAAACCGAACAATTCTTAATAATTTTAAAATTTTCTTCTTTTTTAATTAAATGCAACGAAAAAAATTTGATATTCTTATTTTCGATGAAAAATATTCAAATTGGCAAAAAAACGTCTCCATCGATTACGTCACAAAAGAATTAAGAAAAGAGATATTATAGTCGTATTCACAGTATTCATTATAATCAGGTGCACTTGTAGTGTAGATTTCCGAGAATGATAGCTTCTATAACATGATGGCGGAAGTTTCTTTCAAACTCTTTTGAAAGATTTGAGAATAACAACTTACCAGGTAGAAATGTTCTACGATTCAATTTGTCATTCCCGCTGGTAATTTGTAGTATGATCCTGAGTTAATGATTCTGTTAATTCCGAACAAACTGAATTGGTAAAGTCTCGGAACAAAGTTAGTTACACTCTATCATCTGAATTTGTCATAAAAGGAAGATGATAAGAAAACTTATCGAAAATTATTCTGTTCCATTACTTTGTGAAATGTTTTTTTTATAAGTTCAGAGCTGTATTTTGTTACTTTTTGTAACGCAGAAACTCACTAAAACCCACAAAAACTTTAAAACAAAACTTACAAATATTTTTTTCCGCCAGTGACGTCACGAGGTTTTAACAGCTGATTGTCAAAATATTTTAACATCTGCACAATCATACCTTGTTATTCTTTGTATCATGGACTGCAGGCAGCTAAACTACTACTGAAAAATGGATCATCACTAGATCTAATAGTCAATTGCCCTAATTACCAATTGTTGATAAATACATTTTCGATTGGAAAATTGGAACTTTACCAATATAATATTTCCGTACTGTTTCGATTGATAATAATACGTTATTTAGTTCCAGGGAAGATAATACGTTCCATACACAAGTGAGAAGGCAAAAAACATACGTAATACAAAATACATATAAAGTCTGATATAAGTCACAAAATTACAAATAAAGAATCAGCACATCTCCACCAATTTCTTGTTGTTTGTAGTAGTAGATACGCATCATTCCAATTAAAATAATCAGTAGACTAAAAAGCATTTCTCAAGGCTTCTTTAATGACGTACTGAAATCGTCCACTGGCATATCACACACAGTTTGCGACAGCCTATTGAATAATAAAAGCCCTAAATAATTAACATCCGGTAACTTGCCAAGTTTTTATGTACAATAAGCTTGGAAAAATACAAGCACGCGGCACTGTCATTATATTGTTTTTCATAAAGATTTCTTTGGCATTTTCTTTGTAATTTAAATTTAACATAGCTTTTTCTTTTCAATGAAAATACCGTGGCTCTGTGAATCGAATGACCCCACGATAAAATAGCGTAGGTTGCTACAGAGCGAAACAGAGCAAAGTAGATAATGAGTAATAGATCTAGACTAATCTTCCATTTCAGGTTTCGTACTATAGGTAGTTTTGCATAATTTGCCCGATATGTAATCAATATGTTTTTCCCAAGTTAAAGTACGATCTGATATGGTTCCTAAAAATTTAACGTCTGTATTAATATGCATTTCCAGCGTACATTTTTCAGTGTAAATATTATTTTCTCCGGTTTTTCAGCATTCAACTTCAACTTATTCGCGCGAAACCATTCTTCTAAATTGAGCTCTAACCTAATTAGTTTTTCAATTAATTCACTGAAGTTACTACCCTCTGTTATTATGTTTGTATCATCCGCACAGATAACAAATTTTTCATTTTCTAAACATTCATTGTCATTTATGTACAACAAATACAAAAAGAAGAACTGCACCAATTACAAAATCTATCGTTTAGCCTTTTATCTGTTGCATTTTGAGTTGGATTATGTGAACGTTAGAAAAAACAATTCTACTAAAAAATGCATCTATCAAAATTCCTGCACTGTTAATTGCGTTTTACACCGCATCTCAAGACAACTTAGATGATGTCGTTAACAAGTTCTTTTTCAGCAAAGCGTAGTTATACCACTAACCTTCAATTTGCTATTAAAGAATGCAAATTTCTTACTAATCTTAATAACTTATAGCTGTCTTCTACAAATAAACTAGTGCCCAGTTGCGTAAAGCGTTGTTAATTTCGTGATTAAGTTAACAACGTGGTTAGACAATCAGGTTAGAACATTTTGAATTTTCAGATTAGAATTCTCCAATCAGATAACTTAACAGCGTTGTTAACTTGACGACGTACTTAACAACGCTTTATGCAACCGGATCAAGGTGCTTTAATCATTAACGTCGCAACACTACGGTATTCCATTGTAATATTAGAATAAAACCAAATTAATGATCTACCAACTTTTTTATTTCCCTCATTCCGTACGATTCGCTTATTGTTCTCTTACATCTTCTTGAGTGGTCCATTTTTCCCTTTGCCACATTCCAACCTTTGAGTTGCGACATACATTGAGATTCAAAATGAATGCGAGGGTTGACAAAACCTGAATTAGTAAATTTTGGTTTGTAAAGTTATCCACTCATTTTAAACTATATCTTTATGTTCATCTTTATGTTCTTTATGTTCATCTTTATGTTACATTTTTTTCCCCAATTGGTACTTCACTTATTTTATTGCAAGTATTGGTGGTCTGCACTTGGAAGGACTGTGAACGAAATATTAGATTTAAGAATTCATGTTTATTTAATTTTTTTTCACCAAACTGCACTGAGGGTTGATGAAAAACAATAGCAATCAAAATCATTTGATTGTATTGACTCAACTCTCTTTTGCGAATACATTCTCTAATTTGTATCAATATATGTATATCTGCAGTTATCTGCCTATGGTCAACAAATATTATTATTATTTGCCCGAATTACCTATCATATTTCTTTAATTGTCATTATAACGATGGCATCTTTCTTTCGAGTGTAATTAAAAATATATATTTGCAATTAAAACCAGTAATTTTCATTACTAATTTACTGCTATTTACCGTTCTCGATAGAACAGGAAACGTTTGTAGTAGTGGCTTACTGAGGATACATCTTACTTACTTACGATAAATTAAGTTAGGCATGTGTGAATGTGCCACAAATATATCAATCATGAAAAAAAAACAGTTATGCCAACTGTATCATTCATTATGAATCACGTGTTACTCACTTCAGGGAACCATCGTCAGTTAGTATCCATAAAATTGGAGAATTTCCAATTTTCTTCAAACTAACAGCACGCGATTCTGAACTTCCGGATATAGCCGAGATCCATTCTCCGTTCGTGCTTCCAAATGAAGGAAAATTAATCACTCTCATACCTATTAACATCATAGAACCCTCTTGCCACATCTGTTCCCTTTGACATGAACAGGTACAGTGTGATGCACTAGAATACGGTACAGTATAACAAATTGTTGAATAAATCAATACCACTAATGTTTACTAATAATAAACATAAAATAATGTCCGTCTAAACCATAACCATTTTACAATAAGTGCAATCTTCACTAATTGTGTCCTCTCAAAATAGAGTACCTACATGTTACACCATGTGATCAAAAATGTTCGTAACGTGGGCAGCTGTTGAATGGTTGATATTTGATGATCAGTTGGGAATACTGTCAGATTTCCATATTAACGAAAAGGCCGGAAGATAATGAATCCGGTGCTGTGTGTTCAATCTTACGAAAATTTAAATTATTCCAAATCTGGCTATGTTTATAGTCATACGATACTATCTTATGATCTCTTATTTGTTTCCTCTCTGCTTAATGATTTTTTTCAGAAAAACTTCAACGAAAATACAATAGAAGCATTGTATTTTAGTTAAATGCACCATTTCATTTGCTCTTAGTTCTTTCTCCAAAAAGTTGAAACAAGAGAAACGTCTTTAACGTAAAAAAGGTTCTGTTTTTTATTAAAATTTTGTGTTGCCAATGCATTTGCTATTACACTGCGCAAGAAAAAAAAATTGTTTGGTATCTGAATTATTAGAACTAACTTTGACAATGAAAGAACATCTATATATTAATCTATCAACTTACTACTCTACTACTTTCTACTACTCTATACTACTCTGCTACTGTACTGCTATCTCTACTACCGGTCTACTGCTATCTCTACTTTCCTCCTCTACTACTCCACAACGCTACTACTCTATACTACTCTGCTACTATTATATTTTCTACTAATCTCTACTGCTACACTACTATCTACTGCTCTGCTAGTCTGCTACTCTACTACTCCACTACTCTATGCTACTTTGCTACTCTATTACTCTCTACCAGTCTCTGCACCTACTCCACTACTCTATTACTCTACTACTAAATGAAAATCGAATAATATTAAAATAATATAAAAGATCCAACAAGATTGTAAGTTATGTATCTAATTTAGGCAGGAGTTCTAAAGATACTAATAATAAGTTAAAACAATTTGAAGAATGAAGTTTAGCATCAACGTTAGATATTATTTGTGTCACATTAAATAAATCTCTAGCTACACCAATATGGCTAAAGCTATCTTTATTCCTAAAATAGTTAGATTATAGCAAGGAATATTTTGTAGACATGTTAATTAGATACAGAGTCATTAATGTGCTGTCTATAAAGTTGTAATCACTTTTACTTCCTCTCTCTCTGTTAAGATAAAGGGATGCTAATACTGAATATAACACGTGACAAGAGCAGGTGGTTATACGCGGAGTTTGAAAGTTAATAAGGCTGATAAGAGCGCATGCTTTAGGGGTGGTGCGCCCTAAGAGTGCGCCTATATTTGTATTTTGTCGGCAGTTCATTCAATCTTCGCGATTCGCTGTCCGAGCAGGAAATCTGAATTTCTGGTTGAAACTTTCTACAAGTGGTCTCTCGGTTTGTGTTGCAGGGATGCTGATGACATGGGCCTGTCTCTCCGTATTTTGCGTCCAACTTGGCTCTGCACTCGGTAAGTGATTTTAATTTGGTAGATAAATTGAATTAAAAACTTTTTAACTGATATTTACTCATAGGAGTCGCTTGCTATTTTGATGTATTATTTATATTTGTAATATTGTCAGTGATTATTTTGCGTGCATATTACTGATTAATAAGTTATTTCTGGGTTAAAATACGTGCGTGTATTATTTATGCGCGCCATCAAAATTGGAGTTAATACAAAATTGGACATGAGAACGTAGGTATATCGATCATTCGCATGTAAATTAGTAATGGCTTTACAACAATGTTTCAAAAAAATATGTGTTAGGTCGTGTGATAAAACTTCGGAACATAGAAATATGCGTTTCATTTTTGTGTTATGAAAAATCCTGCCGTACTTTTTACAAAATAAGACATTTTAAGTTAGTAATAAAATGGCTTAATGGTTATTTATTATAATAATTTTATTAATATTTAAGTACACACTTTTAGCACACATTTCCTTCATTACTTTTGATGGAACTGTTTAAATTAATTCAAAATAAAAATTTTCAAATACGAGACTTGCAACTAGTCTCAAATCGGTAATTAAACTAATACTAAGAGGCAAACAGCATTTAAAACAAAGAATATTGTGCCACCCTCTACTGTATATTTTGACCGTTTTTGAAGCTAGAAAGTCGTTTGCTACAAATCGTACTTTTTATAAGTCCAACACAATAAGACAATTAACGATAAATTCTCCATTTTAGTTAGTAGTTTAAGTAGTTTAAACACAGTTCTTTATAAACTGTCACTTGTAATTCATTTGTTCACTGATTGTGTTAAAAAGCGGTTGCATAAAAAGTATTATACCTCCTTTATATCTGCTTCTGACGGTTTTTGAAATATTCCTACTTATCTTACAACTATGGAGACAGATATTGAGAGGAATAGACTGTTCAGCATTTTGTTTAACTGTTAAGATAGATAGACACAACTACTTGCTAAAGCTTGGGGTAGATACAAGTGTTAAAGGTTTCCACCCCTAAATCGGATCAAAATAAATTAAAAATAATATGTTCAATTTTCTTAATTAAATTAACATTGATTTTTGGAACTTTTTTCCGATTTTTCTTTATGGTACTCTTAGTGGTTTGAAAAATTAAAATTTGTTTCAGGTCTGATGTACATTAATGATAAAATTCGATTGAATTTTAACCTTTTCATTCGATGGCGAATTATTTTTATTAATTTGGTCAATACGGTTGACAAAAATAAAAAAACGCATATTTCAACTTGAAAATATGCACATGAGAGTTTTTTTGGTACATTAATATATATAGTATTATGAAACGGAAGACAAATGAAATAAAGATCCAAAACGGAGAATCCAATATGACAGATGAAGATCTTGGCCACAGAAAGGTGACCACCTGTGGCAGCCCTAAACTTAGCCCTAGCTCCTATTATTACAGAGGAGTTGTTATTATTCTGCTCTGCAGCAAATTATTCTGTTGATTTAATAAAATATAGAGAGATCGATTAGGAGCGCATAGAAAATGAAGTACGTTTATTATATATTTAATTTACGTTTTCTGAAAAAAAAGGCAGGGATCTCTAATTTTTCCTCTTGATTAGTTTAGAAGAAACTAAACCGCTTTCGAAAGCGTACCAAACGAAAATGTTATTTTCAAAGAAATTTATTTCGGAATCAGGTAAAATAGTTGGTTGTAATAAGTGAGTTTCCGTATTACTTGTGTTTAATACTAACTATTCATTATTGCTTTATTTATAGCATATTTGATTATTTGCTGCTTATTGGTTTGAATATTAAATAAAATATTGTCACTAAATGATAAATATTTTATTGTATGTTATTTAGATGTTTAAATGTACAATATCTAATTACGAATTATAAATATTTCATCAACTCTTTCCTACACTGCTATTATTGCGTTTTGTATCCACATGTTTTGTTAGTAATTAAGTACCTATTTTGACTAAAGCAGACCTGACTGTTTTAAAAATTTTAATTTCGTGCCGGATCAGTTTAAGGGATAGAAAGACATCATAGGTAAATTCCAGGAATTTAATTCAAGGTCAGTACATTTAAACAAAAGCCAAACTTTGCAAATCGAACTAAAATGGATGTGAGAAAATCGACGATTACAGATCAGTTCAAACTGATGTTTTGTGCATAGACACAATAGCTTTATATTCGATAGTAAACTACAGCCTGATCCAACAAAATGACTTCATACATATAATGGACCAAAAGTTCTAGCTTTATCCATGAGCGGATCTCCCATTTCGAACAGCATAATTAATCAATCAGATTTGAGAATTGAAAATTCCAAATGTGAACTTTTGGGCGTGGTTTACGAGTGGTTTAAAACTAACTTCTAACTTTCTAAATTTATAGTCATGTTTTGTGCAAGCATGATGCTTGCAAAAATGGCCATAAATCAGTAAAGCATTGCTTGCATTTTCGCTACTTGACCTTTTCATGTGATAAAGGTCAATATTTCTCTATAATGTCATTTATGTTATAGCTGGAACTTGAGGGAGTAATGATAGAAATCTTTTATATTTTATAATTTTATCTTATTTGTCATACCTGGGTCTAAAAACTGAAGATCTACAAAATTTGATAGATAATGTTATGTGGATGAAAAATACAAGTGTAGAACAATATTTCTTATAGCTGATGAAACTGAATACTATGTTCGAGCTATACAAATTATGTTGCTTAGAATAAAATCTTTACTATAAGACTTCACTGAACCCAAGACGTTATTGTTGTATTGTTGTAATGCCACCAAGCATTGGATACATTTTTGTCGAATTTTAATCAATTCACTTTATTGAGTCCTAAGAACACATTTTTAGGTTGTCAAATTTTTTGGCAAATTAATAGGTTGTAAATAGGTTGCAAGACAACTTATTTAGGCGTTTCTTTAATCTGTATGTGAAGAACCTTTATACACTTCATAAAGTTTAAATGAAAAGTTTAAATTATAATATTTTAAATTTTCATATTTACAACGTGCAATTAGAATACTTTGTAGACTTAATTATCTCTAATTATTTTCGATGTACGGTATGTTAGGAAAGTGCTTCACCAACATTATGAGAAGACGCACGGTGTTTGGTGAAATCTAAGTTTAAGAAGATCAAACAAAAATCTGTTCTAAAATGTTTCCTAAATAGGTTACGGCTGTCCAGAAACGTCTGTCAACAAGCCTTGAAAGATTTTGCAAATGTATGCAGTGGTTTTAGGCGAACGACTCCCACTTTTCCTCACTACGCCCTAGGCGGGGTGCAAATTATGCACATGGGCGACTCGATAATGTACATGCAAAATGTGCTCACTTAGAACGACACGTAAGCAGTACCGCCTATTATCCCGGTTGATATTGATGTTGAGAGCAAAAATGTGTATATAACCACGTTTTCTATCGCACTTTTGTTTCTTTTCTTCGCATTCTATTACGTTTTAGTTAGTAATTTTCCTTTTGGTTTAATTTTTATTGTGCCACTTCATCTGGGTTGATGAGTGTTTGTTTTTTTTTCAAAACCTATTACAGATTTCACGGGTGCGGTTAAGTTTGTGAAATTAACTTTTACATGGGAATTTCGAATTGAATCATTTCAGTTTTAATTCGTTCACAATGTCATCTCTTGCTGGTCCTTCTTCGACAAATCTACCACTTTGGCTTGCTGATTATAGAGAAGCATTTGTCGTATTAGAAGATGATCTTGTTCATTGTGAGGTTTGCTATGTTAATCTCCAGTGTCATAAAATAAGCCATTTGCAACAACATGTGGAATCCAAGAAACATCTACTTGCAACAGAGCAGTGTAAAAGGCAACTTCTACACTGACTTACGTCACGCTTTTGCGGCTGCCAATATTCCATTATCTAAATTTGCTAATCCTACTTTAAAAAGCTTTCTCGAAAAATATACTAACATGCATATTTCCTATTCCACAACCTTAAGACGGTATCGTATGGTATATGTATATCTATAACTGGCGTTATTTGCACGCATCTCAAAATTTGAAATATCCACGAACCAAATGAGGTGCATCATTTCTGTTTTTTTAACCTCGTGCTAAGTAGGAAACATACTATGAACTTTTGTTAGAAACTAATATTATATAGGGCGTACTAAAAATTAATGACGGACTTTCCGAAAATGTTAAAGATACTTTGCAAATTAGATAGTCCAGCATTAAATTCCTGCCTAGTAATCTTGATGGATGATTGATAGGCTTTCACGATGTACATCATACATTTAGGTGCAAAGTTTAGTTCCCAAAATATAATAACAATGCAACGATAAACAATCAAATGTGACAGAATCCTTGCCCTATGCGTTTCTGAGATCTTAAATTTGAATACTTTACTTCCGTTCAACGTTTTTTCTCTAGAGCTACTTAAGGATACTTACTTTTGAAATAGATGTGATCAAGGATAAACAATATTAGATGCGAATGTAAATAGTCAAAACGTCCACGGTATTTTTCGTTA
>JAWQRJ010001369.1:0-16106 GCA_033557515.1 Diorygopyx duplodentatus
CTCCTATGTATGTAGCATTGCAAGTTTCACATGTAAGGGCGTATACACCATTTTTTTCTAGTAATTTGGTAGGTGGTTTACTGTTGTTAAGTATGTTTTTTAGATTATGGTTTGTTTTAAGGGCAAGTGAAATGTTGAATTTATTAGCAATGTTTATAATTTTGTTACTGATTTTGCCTTGGTAAGTGATGGCTCTATAGGTTGGTTTAAGTTTGTCTTCTATATGTAGTAGTGTTGTATGGTTATTATGTCTAATATGGTATTTTTGAAATATACTGTTAAAATAGTGGATATCGTAACCATTGTTAGAAGCAATTTGTTGCATAATGTTTAACTCTTTTTTCATGTTATTAAAACTGATAGGAATATTTTTAGTCTATAACGTGTGGAAGAATAAATATCCATTTGGAGTCGGCTTTGAAAAAAAAATACACGTCTTTGATTGATCTCCGAACTGACATTAGCGGTCATTTTAAAAAAGTATTAATGACATTCCTCAAATTAAACAATATTAATTTGTGACAAATGTGACAAGCTGTCACAAGTGACAGCAAATTGCAAAGGCATGCGAGACAGGAGTTTGAATTTCAGCGCCAACTGTAAATGGAAATTTATTATTCCACACGTTATATATTTATAAGAAATGAAAGGTGATTTTTTAATTGTTGGTTCATGAAAATTGCAAAGGCATGCGAGACAGGAGTTTGAATTTCAGCGCCAACTGTAAATGGAAATGTATTATTCCACACGTTATATATTTATAAGAAATGAAAGGTGATTTTTTAATTGTTGGTTCATGAAAAGAATTAAATAGGACAATAGCGTCGGTTTGCGTAGGTTTCCTATAAATTTCATAATTAATTGTATGTGGGGATGTTATTAAAGTGATATCTAAAAAAATTAAGTTGTGATTATTTTCTAATTCTACGGTGAATTTTATTTTAGGGTGTATTAGTATTTTAGGGAATTTATGTATTTATAAAATTATGAAGTTGATTTATAATATTTATATTTGCAGTGTCAATTATGACTAGAATATCATCTACGTATCTGCTCCATAATATAATTTTGTAAATGAATTCGAAATTGCTGTTGTGTATAATTTCTTCTAAATGGTTCATGAAAACGTCAACTTTCGATCATTTTGTAATATTTATTGCTAAATGTAAAATGGTTTTGGTTAATCCAAGCAGTTAAAAGTTTTATTAACTTATTTGCATCTGTGTTATTGCTTAAGTGATTATTAATGATTTGTGTTAGTATGGAAATTATTTCCTTAAAAGGTATATTAGTATATAAGTTAGTAATGTCAAATGATAAAGTTGTAAATTCAGAAGGTAGTACTAAATTGTGGATGTTATCAAATAAGTTGTAACGATTTTTTATAGTACATTTAGGTGTCAATTCAATTATATTTTTGAAAAAATTGACTTAAGAATTTAGATACAAAATATGAACTAGAATTAGTGGAGATTATAATTGGTCTGATTGGAACACCATTTTTATGTATTTTGGGGAATGAATGTAGCTTAGGGATTATTGGGTTCATAGGTGATGCTTTTTTAGGATTAAAATAATATTTGTTTAAAGTTTCTGAAGTATTTTTTTAGTTTTTTTTATATTGTGAAAAGTTAGATTAGGGTTTCTCACTACCTCTACAAAGTAATTTCCTTGTACAGATTGTTCTATTTTTTGAATATTGAAGGATTATACCAGCGTCTTGATCACTTGTTGTAACTATGATGTTTTCTTCTTTTATCTTTTTTTGTAGGTTCCGTGTGTGATGTTTTCTTGATCTTTATGTATTCTTGATTTTTTACTTCGATTGTGTAGGTTTTCTTCTTTTCTAATGGTTGTAATAATTTGTTTCTTGATTTCTTCTTCTTTTGGATGGATTTTGATGGCTGCTTCAATTTCTATTGTCAACTTTGGAAAGTTGATTTCTTTGTATGGAGCATATTTATGACCTTTATGAAGAACATACATACAAGTTGCTTAATTATTAAGTTTCTTAGATATGCTGCATCCGTTTCTTGTGATTTAGTTAGGTTCAGAGATGAAGAGGCGTGAAATTTGTGTGAATTTTCAGATAGTGTATTTGAAATTTGTTTTGATTTTAATAATTCTATTTTCTTTTTGTGTTTTTTACTTATTTTATGAAGTGTGATTTAATTGAGGAATTCAGCTTTTTTTAATTATCAACTTTTTTGTATTGTTTTCTAATTTCTGTTTTTCATAAATTGTTGTTTTAATTGGAATACTTTATTTCTATTGATTTGTTTAGGAAATTTAAAATTATCAAAAGTAGGAATCAAATTAAAGTGTAGACATGTTTTGATAAATTTGATGTTTAACAGTTATTTATGTAGTTTAAGGTGTTATAGTTTTCCATTTGTTCAGAGTTGAGCTTGTATCGCTTGTATTCATAATAATTTACAAAAGTCTGTATTACTGATCTAATTAAGAATTCCAAGAAGCGAAGGAGTGTAAAGGTTTTTACCAATCAGTATATTTTAAAACTAATTTTAGATTTTTAACACTTTTATTCGTCGACCGGATTCGGTATCATAGTACCAACATCATGGACAAACATTCATCATTCATGGACAAAGAATGTTAAAATCTTAACACTCCTTCCCTTCTTGGAATTCTTGATTAGATCGGTAATACAGACATTTCTAAATCATTATTATACGAAATGTTTACTCATAAATCCAAAACAAAGGCTAATAAGTTGTTTTGATTTTATGATTACAGCAATTTTTAATTTTGATGTGGAATATGTGCCATTGTTCAACAAATATAATTATAAGAAACTTTCAGATTCTTAAAATGTGTATTTTTTGAGATGATCCTACTTGAAAAAATACTGTTTTTAAATACTTTCACAAATTTGAAAGATAATTGTTGTACGCTTGTGTAGTATGCTTGTATAGTGTCCAAGCAAAGCATAACATTTGTTATAAAAGAAACAGGAAAAGTTAAAATTATTACCATCTTAACTCTTGTTAAATGCTTGTTAAATGTGTGCAAAAATCTCAAAACGAAGAAAACTAAACACTTTTTTAAATCGTATTATCAATTTCTGTCAACTCAACTGGTGTTCAAATTGTTATAATCCCTGTAAATGTTGCATCCAAAAACTGGATTTTAGTTATACTTTAGGAATCGCTTGAATTTGGTATTTACTATGCCATTACGACTTTTCAATAGACTACTTTCATGACTTTATAGTTGATCTAACAACATTAATCAATAGTTCAGTTAATTTGATATACTTTCCTAATATTTGGTCAAACGGTAATTATTATAGTTACTATTAGAAATTGGGAACTATTGTGAATTGAATTTTGACATAAAATTATGATTTTCTGGCATTCTTAAAGCACACTACAGTTCACAGTTACCCACAAAATTTTGGATCGTTTTCGCGGTAAATGATTATTTCTCTAAACAGTTCAAAGTGTTTACAGAAATTTCCAACACAGCAGTATTAAAGGCGGGCAATTTTATTTAGATTTTTCAATACCCAACCCAACCCAACATTCAACAACATTTAAAAATGCTATATTTGATATTTTAGTCCATATATTTACAAATTAAAGGACTGTGTGTGTTTTTATTAGAGTAATAGGTATTCAAGATGATTCTTAAGTAGGTTACCAGAGATTGAAGAATGATATAAGAATATTTTTTATAATAAAGATGCGGTCTCAAGTGCTTTCTAAATGTGCTGTATGGCTCCAAAAGTGGCGCTTAAAAGTAGATTTTTATTAATATCTCGACAAGGCGTAGAAATGTTCAAATAAAACTTTAAACACGCAAATTGTCACATAAAACTTACGTTTTTATTACAAAATAATTTTATACAGGGTGTTTGATATTGAGCACTTTGACTGGATCTCGTCTGGACGAGATCCATAATAATATACATATAGAACCGGAAGAGTTTTCCTTTCCTGAAACTCGACTGCACCCGATCAAAATGGACTCAACTACAATCAATCATATGTAATAACTCGGTTATGAAAATAAGGATGTTTCTTACACCATGAAGATCGCAAGTATTATTTATATTATTGCAAATATTACATAACGGTACAGAATTTTCGTCTGTGTGAAAACAAAACCAAACTGGATTTTCAAATTGGTGAAACTTTTCATAAAGATATCCGCATTTTTACCATAGTTGAAGAAAAATCTTGGCGAATTGACTGGGAGTAATATATATCATAATTCATAACTAGATCTTCATGGGAAAACTTCGTATTGTCTTTTTTGGCATTGTCAAGATTTTTACATTTTTTTCCTGCGATAGTGGACCCTGAAGTTCATTGATTTGTTTAAATTTTAATGATAATATAATATAATATACACTTTATGGCCGCATTATGTTATATTGCGTTTTATTATAAACTAGAATAAACCTCATTGACAATTCGCCGTACTTACAGTTAAAAATGCAAATCCGAATTTAATTATTGTTTTGTTATATGCGTTCTGATGGACCCGTTGATGCATACTGATTTTGTTGAACTCGCGTTATTTTAATTTAAATTTATTTGCAGCAACAAACAAAAAGCGATTTATTTTAAAAACAGACGGGACGTCCAAATATTTTCGGCGGTCATTATGCGTTGGGGTTTAAATCGAGTGAATTCTTTGGCTACTAATAGGTATTTAGTGTTTTATTAAAATCGTTGTAAATAATACAGTTTTTGCAATAAAATTTTCCAATAAACCACAACCTCGCTAGTAAACGATATTATGGTATGCACAATATGGGAAAATCTACGCTCATTTTTTTAATAGTAGCGAGAATAGTTATATAAATTACTCAATTATGTTGTTTAGCCGATCATTACGTAATTTAATTTATTTATAGTTATGCTACATCAGATGATGGCAGTGTGAAACCCAAACGAAGCGCTATTTAAAAAAGTAACGAATCGAAAAATTTCCAGCTACGCCTATATGATCAAAATCGGTTGCACAGTTATTTGATTTTTAATTCAAGTTCAGTGAACTGAACGGTTAACGATAAGATGTCATCTGGACACTTCGCTCAAAAATCGACCTGAATATTTACATAAGAACTTAGCGCTGTCCGACCAAATTGCTTTTCTGACCTACACGAAGAAGGACAAAAAAAAGATGATGCAGCGTTGTGACGTCACCGCTCCGTGATATAAAGAACCGAGTAAACGTGCTTCGGTTTTAATGTGTACAGCTCAAACCAGTTCTACCCAACTTGGAGATTTAAACGTCGCTTGAACGCCTGTCGTATTGAACTTAAAAAGTGACCATCGCATTGTGATCTTCACCGAAATGGAGTGCGGTTGTGCAGCTGACCATATTGGTCCGTCCCTGACAGATACTTGCGGTGCGGGTGCCTTCGTCCTCTTCATGAGTCTACTGGACTCCTTCGTCACTCGACGATGCAAAATCTCAGAAATTTGTGACAGAATCTCTCCGATTGCAACTCCATATTTCGAGTACGACTTCGTGGTAGTCGGAAGCGGAAGTAGCGGATCCACTGTCGCTGGAAGGTTGGCGGAGGTTCCCCACTGGAAGGTTCTCCTCCTGGAGGCTGGAGGAGACGAACCTCCAGGATCCCAGGTACCGTCCATGGTCGTAAGTTATCACGGGAACCCTCACATGGACTGGGATTACAAGACGGAACCCGAACCCTACGCCTGCTTGGATTATCCCGAGAGAAGATGTAATTGGCCACGTGGAAAAGTTCTCGGTGGGTGCAGTGTCATCAATGGGATGATGTACATGAGGGGAGTGCCGAGAGATTATGATAACTGGGCCATAGATGGGAACACCGGGTGGAGTTACAGTGAAGTTCTTCCTTTTTTCAAACTATCCGAGAGTAACGAAGAAATTGGTACAGTAGCTGACGAAGGTTATCATGGAACAGAAGGTCCTATGAACGTCAAAACTTTCAATGACCGTCCGAAGTTTGCAGATGACATTCTGTTGGCTGCTCAGGAATTAGGATATCCCACAACTTTAGATATGAATGGGGCATTTCACAGTGGTTTCACTTTGGCACAAACAACAACTAAGTATATACACGTAACTTATTTTCTTTCTTCTTATCTTTCACTATCCAGAATTTAATAATGGATTTAGTTGTCCTTGAACTTCTTACACCTAAACTCACGTTACTACTAATAATTGGAAATTAAACTGGTCTAACCACCAGGTGATATTTATATTTACGTACCCAATACAGTTATGTTCGGTCAATATTTAAAGGTTAAATGTCAATAAACCACGTAACAAATATACGTATCATTAAATATTTCACGTAAATGAAATAAATATTGGCTTTAATCCCTAGATGTCCTTTACTTTTTGCGTTGAGGTTTAGGATGTCAAGGTTAACAATTACGCTGCAAAGTTGCCAGTAGTAATTAATGTCATGGTAATTGCAAGGGCTGTTTAAATGTGTATATTTCAATTTCATTAGTTAAAGTACAACTGGTTAAAATTGATTAGACACTTGTTTTTAATAATTTCAGTAATTTTTTAAATTATTACGACCATCCATTTTTAAATTCAATTAAATTTTAATTTAATAATTAATTTAATAAATTTAATTTAAATTAAATTATATTTCTTACCTCTTTTGGGTTTGTATCAACTAAATAACTAAATGAAATAACTAAACAAAATTTGTCAATTTTGACAGGTCATAATTATTATTTGACTACTATCTTCGCAATATTTGTGCTTTTTAGATACAAAATCTACGAGAATTATAATGAAAAAGAAAATTTCATTTTCCACAAATAAAATAACGGAATTTATTGAACAAGCCCCAGACTCTATGCTTTAAATAGGTGTACATTTAATAACTAATTATTACTTCAAAATAACTAGTCATTGAATTTTTAAGTAAACGATCGTTGGGCCTATTAAGAACTGAACATTACGCTATCTATTTGTTATTGACTTAATAAATTCTAATACATATTATGTTCCAATATGTTTTTACTTTCTCTCATATAAAGCGAAAGTATTGCATTCGATCCAAAATTTTGGCGGTTGAAATTTTGATATATCTGGACGAATTATGGTATTCTAAGACTAACACTAATGCTACCATTTTTGGCCTTTGGTCTGTCCGTCCGTCCGTCCGCCCGTTAGAAATAGTTTGTGGTCCACACATTTACCAGTTCTAATCGTACCAATCACGAAGTTCGTCGTGAAAAATCCGTCGCAGTTCAGGGAGAACGCGCACGGGGCCTCGTTCCGTTCGGACGGTAAACTGGTATGCGTAGACGGCAATGCTGGGGTCATCAAACTGTTCGATGTGGCCACGAAAAGTAGGCTCAGGTACTTGGTTATGTTTTATTATTCGTTCCAAAATCAAACCGTTCTAAAATTCTAAAAAACTGATCTAAAATTACATTTTAATTATTGCCAAGCTTGAAATGTCATATGTCATTGACTTAAAATGTCAGTTCTTTTCGCATTACCGCACCACTATGTTAAGCCAATGTCATTTTTAGTAAAAAAAAAGTCCAATAACTCCTAAACGGTGCGATTTTGTTCAAATGTATGTTTAACTGATTAGTTTTGTATTATACCCAGTAATCACAAATTTACTAATAAAATTTATAGAAAAGTCAAATTTATTTGTATTTTTTTAAAACACGATGTAATTTGCTCACATATTCCAGTTACAGGCTTTCCATATATAATATCTTTCTCTCTTCTAGAAGAATTTTCATATATACAGGCTGTCCCATATCTTCTAGAAGCTGTGCAACTTGAGTTTTTTAAATGGAATACCATGCATATTATTACATTTTTAGGTTCCTTGTCTAATTTATGGTCGTTTATTAAACATACATTTGCCCAGAGTCGCACTGTTTAGGAGTTATTAGACGTTGTTTGCAAAAGCTGACATTCTAATTTAACTAATTAATTTAATTTTACGTTAATAATTCTTCTATATATTTTCCATTAGAAATATGCTGACAATAAACGTATTGCCCTCAAATAACTCTGTATGTTGAAAAAAACTGTTAATGAAGTGTTCTACCGTATAAACTATTAATATCAATCAACAAATTTGACTTCATAATCATCATTTTACTACTTAAACACACTGTTACACTGATAGAGACGTTGATTTTTAATGTATTCTTTTCATTTCCAGATATGGTTAATACTAACCAAATTAAGAAATTAGGTAGCGAAAGGTGTTGATAAAATCATTGATAAAAATAATAAGCAATTGATAAAAAAATTGATTGAAATAAATATAAAACAACACGTCTACTGGATTTATTCAACGTAACATTTTAATTAAACATAAGTAACATTTTAATCAAACTTTAAATAACTTATTTTTTTCATAAAAAGCGCAAAAATAGTGATGTGTGCAGGGACATTCCTGTAAATGAAACGTTTATAATTATTAAATAAATGTTCAATTTTATTTTATTTATGGTTTGAAATTTTACAATAATACGTTAAATATATTTTAAGTACCTTTGGTATGTTTATTGTAAAATTTCAATATTCAAAAAATAATATTTTTTGAATTATTATCTGTTATTATTTTATACAAATTAACTGAATAAAATAAAAATATTATTTTTGACCGTATAATGTTAATACATCTAATTAACGATGTGTTAATTATTATACGATGTTGTGTTGATTTGAAACAGATTACATATTTTGAAATAAACTTATTTTTTAAGTGCTTCCAATTCTTCTTTTGTTTTTTGAATTTTCATTCGCAGTGATTGTCTTTCAATAATAAAATATTTCAGCAAAAACGCTATATCGTATCATAAGAAATAATATTATATAAACATAATATTATTTTGTAAATTTGGCAGTTCATATCATTTTGTTTACTAAAGTAACTATATATGTATAGTTATGAAACTATACAGGTGTCCCAAATTTTGTTACACAGTAGATAATTCTGTTATTAGAAGAGATGGAAATATTCTTGTAAGGAGTAAATGTGGCATTAAATAAGCTTTTTAACTCATCTAACTATATTAGTGCAGGGTGAGAAAGATTTTTTTAACGGAGTAATTGTATATTTTATTATGTTCTGGTTATCTTTATTATTGGCTTTACAGCGATATAAGCTTCTTTAATTATGTTGCAGCGTTACAAGTTATTCTGTGTATTTTCACAAAATCTTCATTGCTTAAAATTTGTGAAGTTACAATTTCTTTCCACTATCAGGAATTATCAATAATAGTTCAAAAAAAATGCATCACTGATTGTATGTATCATTAACTAATCTAGTATGAAGTTCTGGATGGGTTAATTAAGTAATGTTAACAAATGTTAGCAACAAAATAGTGGTAACCATAAAAAATAGATCGATTAAACTATTATAATAAGTAAATTTTAAATATAACCATAATAAAAACCACAGTTTAGAATAAAAAATCATTTTTTTGCTTATTATATGACACCAGTTAGTGCTTCTGCATCTTCAGGACTAACTGGTGCAGCAGACAGTTCTGAAGATGCAGTCTGTTATGAACGGCGAATCGTCAACGGTGAGTTTCTTCACCGACGCGGCGATCACCGAAAAGCCAAGAAGTACGTTTCTCTACCTTTCTTTTTTACCGATGGAGTACATTTTAATTTTGTTATAATTTTGTTATATGTCGAACACATTTTTATTTAGTGAAAGAATTTATTTGATCGAGATAAAAGTGAAAATTCATTTTATAGATTATAGAGAGAGAAAATATTTTATTTAATTGATTCGTGAAAAAAATATGCGATGTATAAAATAGCGATGTATAAAAAAGACCCGCTTTTATTAATCCAATATTTTTTTATTTAATATGCAGGTTTATATGAAATAACTTAACTGTTTTTTCTTTAATACGCTGAAACAAAATGAACAAATCATACTATATCATTTTAATGAAAGAGAATTTCGCGGGATAAAGTAAAATTGGTGATTTTCAAATCTGTAGTGCGATACAAAAATTTTAAGTTCGTTCGATATCTTTTTAAATTTTTCAAAATCGTTAAGATACTCATTTAACAGTATTCATTTAATAATATTAGTGATTCTATAATTTGGAAATTAAAAAACAGTAAACACACGTAAACAGAAAATTATCTACTAAACCGAATAATTTTTTTGTATTTTTTCTTGTGGAAATTTTTGTTTACTCAACCTGAGAAAGGAAATTACATTTTTCATTAGCGATCGTTATTGGTAATATAATTAAAGTTAAGGAAGCCAGTTTTTGGAAATAGGTTACTTTTATTTACTAGTGTTGTTCTTATGACCTCATTGAACAATGCAATTTCTTTTAAAGTTCATAATCATCATAATTTAAAGTCAGTGGAAATCTAGATATACTTTAGTTCACAAAAGTTTATAAAAATTTAAAACAAAAATTTCAATGGCCTGAAGATTCTCAATCTTACACATTAATTGGGAGTTTTCAGAACATTTCAGTACATAATTCGGAAATGGTAAAATCAATACATCCCCACCCTTGAGAGGAAACATTTCAAAAACTGCGAATTTTTAATGATTTTTTTGCGCATTTCTTATTATTTCCAAATATGTCCCAAATGTTTCAGAAATTTGAAGAAACATGAAAAAGTGATTTTTTAGGTTTAACAATTTAAACGGCGAAAATTCTGTATACAACAAGTTCTATCTGAAAGATTAACTCATTCCAATCTATAGATCTTCTATAGATTGGATTCGTAAAAATGTTTTACAATTCCAAATTTTTTACTATTCATTTTGAAGCCGTGCTATAATTTTTTTAAAGAATTATTTGTCGAAGAAAATTCCGTGTAATTCCTTTTTATGTCATATCTTTTTAGTAATTCTCTATTTACGAGCATTTTTATTATTATAATTTTCGAGAAAGCGTTATGCTATAACTTTTTATATTCATCATAACTTTGTCATAAATTTTTAACAGAAAAAATGTTACAATATTTACTGTGTAGGTATTATTTATGCACTCGCATATTTTAGTTTACTATTGTATTGTTTTGTTGCTATTTATATTTGTTGTTGTTTCATTGGAGTAACGGAGAGCATAGGAAACCCATAAACTTTACACACTACTTTGCGAATTGTAAAACTTGTACTAAGCTCAATTTTAAAGTTATTGTGTTACGTGCAGTTGACGAGGTAACGGAACATAACCTCGCATAACATAGCTTTTGTTACCCATTACATTGTAGAAGTATTTTTATAGTTGCAAGGAAACACTTACAGCACTTTTTTGTTGGTAAATTTTACTTCCGTCAGGTCATAAACAATGTAGTGCATTTCAATTCATTGTGTAGTAATTTTATTCTGAAAAAAACGGTTTTTGTTTTAGTGAAAGCTGCAGCACGTCAATTTAAAAATAGTGTTACACATCTGAATGAACGTGATTTGAATTTAAAAACTATAGCTAGAGTGTCGCACGCAATACCGTGCTTCGTACGGAATATTGATATTTTTAACAAAAATTACATTTTTCACAGTGTTGTCGAGAAAACGCTATCGTATCGTGTGCATTACTAGCGATAAATCACGAAACCGTGAGGTAAAATGTAGTTAATGACTTGTATAACCTGTTTTAATGGCCTATGCGATACAAAATCGAACAGAATATATTAACGAGGACATTAGAGAACATTACTTATTATTGGAAATTTACACCTGATTCTCTCTCCATTTGCTTTACTAATGTGTTCTATTTATTTTATTTCCAGAGATGGTTCAAGACTAAGTAGTGCAAGAGCATTCGTTCGCCCTCACCGTAACAATCCAAATTTCCACGTAATGCTCAACTCTACGGCAACCAAAATCCACGTTGCAACGAAGAATGGCAAGAAGAGTGCATCAGCCGTTGAATTTGTTTACAACAAAAAAACGTATGTGGTTAAAGCTAGGAAAGAAGTGATTGTAAGCGGTGGTGCTGTTAATTCCCCACAACTTCTGCTTCTCTCGGGAATTGGACCTAAAAAAGAATTAGATAAGGTTGGAATAAAGCAGGTACATGAACTGCCGGGTGTAGGAAAGAACTTGCAGAATCATGTGACCTTTTACATGAGTCATTCGCTGAAGAAGGTGAAGGATATAAACGACCTGAATTGGGCCAACGCTTTAGATTATATTTTGTACCAGAAAGGACCTATGTCTTCAACCGGTTTGTCTCAAGTAACAGCACGGTTAAGCACGAAATATGAGCATACAAAGGAGTTTCCAGATCTGCAAATTTTCTTCGCTGGTTACTTAGCCAATTGCGCACAATCTGGCGAAGTGGACGCTTACGCTAATCCAAAAGATCCCAATGCCAAAAAACATGTTGGAATTTCCCCAGTAAACCTCCATCCAAAAAGCAGGGGATACATAACTTTAAAATCAAAAAACCCCTTCGACCCACCCCTTATTTATGCCAACTACTTATCACACCCAGACGACATAAACATCTTGGTTGAAGGAATCAGGGTAATTCAAAACCTCACAAACACGAAAACGCTTAAAGGGAAGTACGGCATCGAATATGATAAAGAGGAATATGGAAACTGTTCCAAAGCTCACAAATTCGATTCGGACGACTATTGGAAATGTGCTTTGCGTTTTGGAACAGGTCCAGAAAATCATCAAGCCGGTTCTTGCAAAATGGGACCTTCCTCTGACAAACTGGCAGTTGTCAACAACGAATTGGAAGTTCACGGAATTTTCGGTCTGAGAGTAATGGACGCTTCCAACATGCCAACCGTTGTTTCTGGCAACACTCATGCCACCTGTGTAATGATTGCTGAGAAAGGAGTTGACTACGTCAAGAAAAGGTGGCTAAAGAATCCTGGCAATAATAACGATTACTACACCGACTCTAATAACAACAAGAATGATTATAATTCCAACAACAATTATTCCAATAGACCACCGGGTTACTACCAATACGACAAGGAACCCGAACATGAAACCAGAAATAAACAGTTTGTTAATGTAAATAAACGTGCTCAGTACGATCATAATTACGAGAATGACGGACAGTATACACCACATTATTATGAGAATAAACACCAGAGTAATGGACACTACGGTTATTGAGAAACTGGCATTACATTAATGCATTTTGTGTTTGCTAGAATAATATAGAAGAGAATTGAAATAAATGTTTATGCGTAGAAAAGATGACTGAGTTTTCTTTCTTACTTAACAAAAAGTTTTTGCTTTGAGTTATTTTCCACTAAGAATGTATAAATTTACGTTCTTATCAACGAACGCATGAGAATTTTGCAATTAACATTTGTACGATGCTTTGTATGCATTCTATTTCAATCGATATGCAACTGGTATCCCAGACTTTAATTTATAATACAATAATACCTCTTGAATATCCACCTGCTGTAGCTTACTGTTCTTTGGTGTCAATTCCAAGGTTCAATTCAAAATTTCCTCGTACATAATTGATCGAATCGATTCCGTTGGTATCAAGTGAGCGAACGTGTGTATCTCCAGTTACATTTAAATTATTAATACACTTTTGACTGGAGATGATCTAACGCCGCACGCTCTTTAATTAATTATTTGGTGTCCCGTTCAATCTGGAAGGGCCAGAGTGGCCCGAGCTGCGCTGTCAAAACAAAACGGCATCACGTCAAACTGTCTATTACAAGAGTGCAGGGAAGGGTGCCGACGACTCCAGCAACCGCAAGCAGCTCCTCCCAGAGTGTGTTGAGTTGCCAACTTGTCCCTAAACTACCGTTACACAATAAGGAGTGGACCCAAACGCTGCGGATGATATTCGGACACGTCGTGACAAAGCAGAAGTCTGCGCTGCAGATTTAATGTAATTTATGGAATCACTCCTTGAGATAATTACGTGTAGTTTCAGTATTTCGTGAGTGATTACAGTTATCTTCTGGTCAAATAAATGAGTACTTCGGTTGATGATTAATAGGAAAATTAACATCAAGTGTTCACTTCCAAATTGATTACAGGTTGCACTACGCAACTAATGACCTCGTGACACGTAAATGACGCGTAACATGGCATGGACAATTTTGTACGGTCAGGTAGCTCTATTGCTTAATGAAATGCCTTTGTGTAGTGCGTCATTAGCATGAAGAGCCAATATTCGTTGATCATTTAGTTTTATTGTTGCCACAAATTGCACAAGAAATATCTGTGTTTATAATATTCTATGCGAAACAAGAAACACACTAAAACACGTCACAGCTCGGCGGTGGTGTTTTTAAAAAGCACACACAAGTTGGTGTAACACATTTATTTGTTGTTATACATTGACGCTCGGTAGCGCTCTCACGGCTTACATAGATAATCTTAATCTAAAATGCGTCTGCTCAGCATTTCCTTTGTTTGAAGATGATTCCTTTGTTCATCGCCAAATATGTCTATTCAGCATTTCCTTTGTTCGAAATGACATTGTGTGTGCGGGTCACACATGCTGACACACAACTCCTCCCTCCTTAAGATTGGAGTTCTCCTGAAGTGTCTGAAGTTGTATGTTTTCAGTCTTCTGGATTGTCCTTGCCTTAGTCATTTTCCTGGCGTAGCACTTTCTTGCGTACACTAGCGACACTATGGCGACTATGACTAATACACAATATAATAGTCCGTTATGCACGTAATTAGATGTGTCAAAATACAAACTCTTTGAATCATGAAAATTAGCTCTGACTATCTCTAAGTGAATTTCGTTTTTCTTAACACTTAACGTATTATTTAAATTCATAACAAAATCGAATTTATATTCATCGATTCTACGATTATTATTTTGAATAGTTATTTCTTTAATCTTATACGTACATTCGTTATTTTTATGAACATTGTAAATTCCCTGTAATAAATTATGTTTAATTGTTGAATTACATGTTTCTAGTGATGACTTTAATATTAATTCATATTCACATTGGTCATTGTGATTATGTTTTATTTGTCTATTACGCAAGTACTTATTTAAAATGATTTCTTTACACTTTTCGTACATTGTTAGATAATCATTTTCTCCAATACCTACATATTGATACATAATTTCGATATTAAACGATACACTATAAATGGTAGTTGGTACAGGATATAATGAGTACAATTGATATTCTGATACTTCGACAATTGGGATTTCTATTACAAACTTGTATGTTCTTTGAATTTTGTATGCCTTCACCATTATTGAGCTTTCTATTACGAAAGCATTTTCTATCATAATTTCAAATGGGAATTTGTGCTTCGTATCTAAGTGAAACTCTTTTAATACATTAATTAATTGTTGCGGTTGAACAAGTAATGAATGCAATATGTTTTTCTTTGCTAAATTCAAAATTTCAATTAAATCGCGTAATTTATTTGAAAAGATCAACAAGCGTTCAATTATAATATCTAAAGTATTTTCTAAATTATTCTGGGCTTATACGGATAGTAAATGATTAATGTTTTTCTCAATTACTAAAAAAAAATTATTTATTTTATTTGTGGTTTCATTTACGAGTTTAAAATTCTCATTTTCATTATTTTGATTTCTCATTAAGTTTTTTTATAATGGTGTCGTATCTTTTTGCATCATTCGCATCTAGATTTCCTGTTATGAACTTGATTCCTGTTCCTAGGAAATCTTCTAATCCTCTTCTGATTTTATATTCAGGTAATAATGTTTTCATTTGATTATCTACCTCATCTTTCAATTCTTTTGCTAACCACATTTTTTTATTATCGTGATTCCTCGTTGTATCAATTATTTTCATGGTCATTAATCCATAGTCATTTAAGTTTCATTCTCGTATTTTACTTAAATCTATTCTAATAAATATCTCCGCATTATCATAAATGTTGTAGGTTATGCCCATTCTGGACAAAATTATTCCCTTTGGATACGGGATCTTTTCTATTATGCTTCTGCATCTGTTAAAAGACGGGTTTTAAGTTCTTTATGATCAACTGTTTTATTCTGTAATCTTGAGTTTTCATTTTGCGGTTTAATCACATATTTACTGTGTTCTAGGATTTCACTAATGATATATATATATATATATATATATATATATATATATAAGGTCATAGATATAATGTTTTGTATTTAGTGTCTATCTGTTGGTGTTTCCAA
>JAWQRJ010001370.1:0-16106 GCA_033557515.1 Diorygopyx duplodentatus
AAACTTCCCTACAATTCCTTCTATATTCTATTATTTTTAGAGAAATTTAAAAAATCGTCCAACATTAGTTGGACGATTAATCAAAGTTATGAAAAACGAAAATATAAAATTTATCTATTAAGATAAATTTTATATTTTCGTTTTTCATAACTTTGATTAAACATATCTCCTAGAGAGGAGGTAGATAAAAAATCTTGAATAAAAAGGCAAAGACCAGTTAATTTCCTGTAAGAAATAGACTAGAATATGTTCTTAAAGTGAGTAATTTAAGAGAAAATCAAAAAATTGCAACACGATTCAGTTTTATCTAAAATTTATTTTTTGCTTCATATAATCAAAGAAATCTCTGGAAATATTGGAGGTACAAGAAAATTTGAAGATAAAAGATAAAGTAGGAGTAATTGTTGGTGTAAAGGCCCTAATGAAGTGATTTTGGATTATGTAATTTTGAAGATATATCAAAAATCACACCGGCAAAACAATTTTTTTTCTGATGGATGATTTAATTTATTTAATTTTTGCATCTTTCGTAACTCTGATTAAAGATACCTGCTAAAGTAGAAGAGGTAGATAAAAAATCTTTCCTAAAAAAGCAAAGCCCAGTTAATTTTCCGTAACAAATCGTCTAGAATACCTACATTCTTAAAACGAGTGATTTAAGAGAAGATCAAAAAATTGCATCACGATACAGTTTTCTCTAAAAATTTTCTTTTTCTTGATACAACCAAAGATATCTCCGGAAATATTGGAGGTACAAAAAAATTTTGAGGATAAAAAATAAAATACGAATAATTTTTGGTGCAAACACCCAAATGAAGAACTACGTAATTTTGAAGATATATCAAAAATCACACCGACAAAATGACAAAAGCTTTATCCATTCCCCATATATTTCTAATGGACGGTCTATGGTAGACACCCTGTACACAGAGCTAACTATGTTTTAAGGCCATCATTTTATAATTTGTTTGATATATATGAATAACATGAATGTAAGGATTCTGCAATTATATGTGGCTTAGAGTTAGTTATTTGTCAACTTTTACAATATGTAAAATTTGCAAAGTTTGCACATGTTGCTTGATATTGCATTTTTTATCGCATTCAATCTAAAATAAGGAACAACAATAATGTAACAAGGATCGAATCTTTAAATAACTTACAACGTGGCGTCTTTATACAGGCACGAAAAAATAATCTGCCATTTTATTCTCTGCTTTGGCATTATTTCTTTCAAAATATCTTTTTCTAAAAAAAAATAAAAAAAGATGCAAATAAGCACAAAATATTAAGTCAAGGACAAAAATTACAAAAAAAGCAAAGAAAGCACATAAACATTAGTGCCAAATGTCTTATTTTTACATAATTCATACATATTTTAATATAAAATATATCTGCTTATAATATTTATAATAAGCTTAATGCCTAGAAATCCAGACTCATAAATCCGTCATAATCTTTATTATTATTATTTAAACTCTAGTCATAATCTTTATTATTTAATACAGTGGACATCATCTGTTACACACTTCGGTTGTTTCTTCTTAATTTTTGGTCCTAAATGTTGCAATTGTGGAAAACTAGAACATCACAATCGTAACTTGTGATGTCCTAGTTTTCCACAATTGTAACATTTAGGATCCTTTCTTCCATATTCCCATTGTCTTGACGTTGGTCTGCTTGCAAAAGGTTCTCCTTAATAAAATTGATGCTCAAGTCTATTTCTGGTCTGATTTCTATCGCAGATACCGTTGGTTTGCAAACGTCTGTCAATGACCCAATGAAAAGGGCTATAATGTTTGAGTTTGCTGTTTTGTTTCCAAAGTATGCTTTCCAAAAGTTCTTGAACAATACCATTTTTTTCGTCATGTTGAGTTTAGATTTTTGTTGTTGATCATCTGGCTGTTCTCCACAAATAATTACCATTGCCTTGCCATCGAGTTGCAACCAATTATTGTCATGAGTCTCTGGAACTGCACCAGCGACGACATCCCAAGGCTCACCAAGGAGGGGATCCTTGGTGAGCATGAGTTCATTATTTTATTACCTTCAGTTCGAAATAATACGGCGCGAGACTTAATAATTTAATTCTTACATTTTGAGCCCAATACCTGATAGAACGCTAGGAATCAAATGATGTAATTTATTGGAATGAAAATTACTTATTATTAATTGATTTTTTTTGTAGAACATTCAACTACTAGAACTATACTTTGTTGAATTGTATAACTCCAACAATTTTGTGAAAGAAACAAGCACTCTTTTGATTAAAAGAAACAAGAGGTACAACGCTACAATGCTACCCGTTGTGGATGGGAGGTGGGAATGCACGTCACTCCCATCTGAGTACATAACTAAATCTATGTTCTCGTTTAGTTATCTTAATTGCTCGCAACAACTCAAACACCAACTCCAAACTAAAATTGTACAAGCATAACTATCCTGCTTGCTGCTGCTTCCTTCGCTAAAAGGTCTGCCAATTAAGACAGATAAATTATTACCCGCATACAGAGCGCTTCTGGCGGAAGCGCCGGGACATCGCCATTGCCAAATGGGCCAATAACTGCATTTGAAATGGCATCGTGCGCACGGCCGGCTGGATGGAGGCTGGGATTCAACGTCTCAAGGACGGGGAAAGCAACAGTGAGGAAGCCCGTCGTGGCCGCAGACAAGTCGCCTCGGTCCGTGAGCTCGCAAATTGCCTCAACAAGTGGGCAATTTCAATATACAAACTCAATTTACCGATGCATCTCTCGCTCTTTGTCTGAACAACGGGCGGAAGAGACGCCGCATTTAACCCTTCCAACGGGACGCCCCGTGGAAGCTTTTATTGCGGCCACCGCACTCCCCTTCCGCTAATCCACTTTCGCGTTAATTGCTTTGCCCCGTTGCGGGAATTTTTGATGTTCTGCAAAATTACACGTGTGTTTGCGCGGAGGACACAGGACTTTATCCTTTAATAATGACGAATGGTGTTGAATTGGTACACCGCTGCTACCAATGTGAGGATTTTATGGCGCATTAATTAAATGAATATCCGCGTGGTCGGGCTATAAATCTATGAACAGTCGAAAAGTGTTCGCGCAGATGGTGAATTTGAAAATTACCACTCGTTGGATTGTGATATTCAGAGCAGCGAAAATGAATATTATACCAACTAAAGCTATTGATCCAAAGTTTATTCTCTAATAAGAGTGCACAGCTATGTGCATTTTGAAAATTTTACGCGGTCTATAATAGTGTTTGTCTCAGTTTACATATACATACTACAATTATGCTGTGCGTAAATGATTACATTTCACTGTATTTCTGAAAATTAATAAAGCTTCGCCGAGTTTACTAAATACTATTAATATTTACTATTTTATATACTATATAAGTTAAGTTTTTCACGTTCGCGTTGGCGTTCTTAAAAACTAATTTAAAAAGTTGCTGAAAGAAATAACTCTTTATTTTATACAGTTTGTTTATCTTATGCTGACTGGACACTTTATTCTGTTGACGCAGCAATCTCTTGGTACTTTCCCTATTGATCTTCACGCGTGTGGCCATATAACTCTTTGCCCGCTAGATCTGACTTCCTCCTGGATGTCACTTCTTGCCCTTGTCTTCGGACGTAACTTATTTATAACATCGTAAAGTTTAACAACCAAGTACGCGATTACAATTAAAAGCATTATTATAATAACATAACTTATTACATAGTTTTTCTTAAAATGTAATTCTAAATCGGGTATTTTCTTATCCACGATTGTCGTTAAATTCTGTAATACAATTTCATGTTGTCTTTCAATAGTTACATTATAAAATTTTGTATTACAGTACCGTTAATCTGGTACTTACATTTATTTTTATTTACAATTTGATAAGTTCCACTTAACAATATGGATCTTGTTAATTTTCTACAAATTTCTTTTATTTCCATTTGTTTCTTTATTATTATAATAGTCACATCAAGGTATTCCATTATCTTATAGGAATCAATATTTACTTCGTAAAAAGTACAGTGTTTTACATCACCGTGCGTCACATTTTTAATTCATAATTATTCATGAGAATGTATCTTTCATCATTTGCAGCAATAAAACGGGATGCTGGTTCAATTTGCGCATATACGTCATTTATCAATATGGGCAAGGGATACAATTCGTAATATTGATACTCATAATTATCAATTATTGGAATTTGAATAATAAAGACATAAATATTTTGTTTTTGATATGATTTCACTGTAGTCAACGTTTCTATTAAATATACATTTTCCATTAATATTTCGAAAGGGAATGAATGTTTATCTTCAAAATGAACATGTTCCATTTCGTTAATCAATTGTTCTGGTGATATCAATAGTGAATGCAAGATATTTCTCTTTGCAAATCAATTATTTGAATTATATCACTTAATTTGTTATTAAATTCCTGTAAATACAGTATCTGCGTTTTAATTGCATCTTCTCGTGAATTTAAATAGTATTTCTCATTTAAATCATTTATTGCTACAGTTATTTTTAAGAAATTAACATTTATTTTATCAATTATATCTTTTGGATATTTAATCATACTTTCATGATTATAAATAATATAATTTTGTGACTTACTTAATTGTGATAAAATTTGATCTTAATGTTCTGCATCCTCATGATCTAAGTTACCTGTAACAAATTTAATTGCGCTTCCTAGTACATTTATTAATCCTCTTTCTTTTCTGAATTTTAAGTTTAAATCGCTTATTTTATAATTTATTTCAGCGTTTAATTCCATTAATAGGTTTATTGCTTCGATATTGGTATCGTTAATAAAAAGCATATACCTTTGCTTATATGTTATCAGCTCAAAATATAGCTTGGTGTTGTAAGCTATTCTTAACCCTATTGGTAGTACACCTGTTGGGTTTTCTATCTTCATAACCTCTAACCTGTATCCTCCAATGAGGTACAGTAGTAGAGTAATCGTCGCTATCTTGATTGGGTGGCTGGTTTGCCTAGAAATCGGTTTTCTTCCTTCCTTCTTTGTGGTTGTTGCTGTGTTTGTTGCTTTCTTCTTGTTTCTTTGCTTTCGGCTCTAGGAAATGCGATCCGATCACTGTGGTTGGCTGCTTCTCTGTTGCTTTGTGTTGCTTCTTGTTGCTTCTTTGTTGCTTTGTGTTGCTTCTTGTTGGTTCTTGATTGCTTTGTGTTGGCTCTGGAAAACGTGATCCGCTCGCCGGGGCTGGCTGGCACTTAGGAAAAATATCCTCTCGTCCAATTGGGGTTGATGGGCGCACCAATTTTAGATTTTGGCGCCTTGAATCCAATTACCTGTTGATCTTCTGACTTCATACTTCTTGGTCCGTGGCAGTGTTAAAGTCTTGAATCCTTGAATCATTGATCCTTGAATCCTCGAATCCTACCTACTGCGCCAGTTAAGTTTCTCACTTTCGCGTTACGTCACGTACGTTTCTAAAAACTAATTTAAAAACTTGCTGAAAGACAACTTTTTATTTGTTTGTTGCGGAATACAAATGTACAGAGTAACGTTCTAAGTATAACTGGATTGCTGTTACACGGAGCGCAGCTCTTTTATACAGTTTGTTTATCTAATGCTGACCGGACACTTTGTTCTGTCGACGCAGCAATCTTTTGGTACTTTTCCTATTGACATTCACGCGTGTGGACATATAACTTATATATTAAGATTATTTACCTATCGAGCAACTTTCCATGCCACTGTTTTTTTGTTATTTAAATAGGGTGTGTTGGTTATCCGTTTTAATCAGGTGAATAATAATATTAGGGTATAATTAATTGTACACTTCTGATTATTAACAATTTATACTAAGTCCTACTAGTTTCTCATTTTCAGGGATACTACAAATTTCATAATATACATAAATTAGCCTGTTAAATAATGGTGTAACGAGAAATATTTTTTTAATGTGTTCGTAACATACCTCAAATGCAAAAAGAGATAATATATGTAAAAAATAGAAATAACAAATTGAATGCTTATGTGTCGAAGTGAGCATAAACAAAATGCTGTGGTCATTAAACTATGAGAAATGCAATTACCTTGTTTCGGTGAAGAAATGATGTCAAAGAATAAACTAAAAATAGATTATTATAGATGGCAAACAGGCTTTTAGTAAGTAAGTTTTCTATATTTGATTATGAAATTTAACTTACCGATGTTTAATAGTGTCTAATTAATAAAATAAAATAATAAAAAATAATTCAGTTCTTGCTAAACACATGCAATGACTTCAAATGACTCAGTGAAGTCTTCACTGACACTGAAGTTGCACTTTGTTTTATTAAACCTTACTTCTGCTTCCTTAGCTCTTTCCAACACTGCTTCCCTCTAGCCAAATGTTCATCTTCGCTCTCTGCAAACACCAGCACATTATTTATGTAGATCTCGACTCCTGGGAGGCATTTAAAAACTTCACTTAGCATTCTATGAAAAACTTCTGGTGCGGAACCCATACGGTATTTAATAGATGGTTGTTAATAGATGCACTGCGTTGATCCATGAGTATCTGGTAAAATCCTTTGTTGCCAACAAAAATAGAGAAAATAGTAGCACCATTCATTTTTGCAGTGATTTCTTCAAATGTTGAAGAAAGATAAGATAGATGTCTTTCCCTCACTACTGCCTTATTGAAGTTTTGTGGGTCAAGGCAAATTCTTAACGATTTATATTTTTTACCTACTACCACCACTCAACTCACCGATTATGTCGGCTCAGTCACTTTCCTAATTATTTCCATCGCCTCCAACTTGTCTAATGCATGTTTCAGATTTTTTTCAATTCCTATGGGCATATTTCTGGGATGCTCGCATACTGGTTTAATACCTGTTTAAATCTTGATTTTGTGCATGCATTCTTTTAATTTTCCTACTCGTGTAAAAAGATTATTGTAGTGCTGTACAACTTGTTCCGTTGAACTCCTTATCACTTGAAATTTCCTTAGTAGTTTGAGCTGTTCTATAATTGGAATACCAATAATACAAGGAGATTCTGTTGTCAGTACCTGGAATTCCACTTTTTCATGTTGTTTATTTTGCAAGTATGCATTGTCTTGCCTAATACTTTAATTTGACCACCATCGTAATATGTAAGTATGGTTGCTGACGGTTCTATTTTTGCATTCACAAGGTCAGCTTTATTGTAGTTTGTAATATTACCATCAGCTCCTGTATCTGTTTTGAATTTTATATCTTTATCTTTAATGGATACTTTTTGGTACCATTCTGAAACAGAACAAATTTTGTTATATTTTCTTTTTTGATTTCTATAATCTTTCCTTATTTCCCCTTATTTATTATTTTTCTTAAATATTTGTGATGCTTGTGCATCTGGCAGTTCTCTAGCTTTACAAATAGTAAGATATTTATCTAAATTTAAGTTAGTCTCACGCAAAAGTTGATCTCTAGTTTGATTATTTTCAAGCTCATCTTGATTATTTTCTTTCTTGTCTTCTCTACGAGCACTCTCACATTTCCTGCTTCTTCTACACAACAGAAGAAGCAGGAAGAAGAACGACTCTCTAAGGATTATTCTAATCCTTAGAGAGTCCTTTGCGAATGACTTCAATTTTGTACACAAGAAGTACAACAGCAAAAAAACTCCTTTTTAATTAAGAAGCTGAACAAACTATCGAAAAATACTGATATTATGAATAAATACATAACTGGAATTGTTTAAACTTTCATTAAAAAAATGTTAATCTTAATTGTTATTAACTAGGCAAAGATGATTTCTAATTGTGTTTGTTATGCGTCTGAATCGCACACACATATAAAATTATCTCTACCGCTAATTACTTCATATGAGATCTAAAAAAGCAACCTGTCTGCTAGCACTATCTCAGTGCAAACAGATCCTGCAAACTGTCTCTGTTAGTGTTTAATAATTCCGAACTCAAACAGTACTGGTAACGGGAGTTGATAAGACAATTACTTCAAGAGATTGGTTTCAGGGGCTACCACGTGCAGATTCCCAAAGCTAATTTGGAGAAGGAAGAGCACCAAAGTGACTTCCAATTTCAATTAGCGCCGAGATTAAGAACCACTTACTGTAAATGAATAAGTAAGTTTCGAGTATCGTCACCCAAGAAGTTGGACAAGTTTTTTATTATCTAGAACTTCAACAAGATGTAACTACATCTTTCGAAATTACTTATCACTTGAGCAGATATCAAGTTAAACTATTTTGTGTTAAACTATAGTATTAAACAAGTTTAACACTATTTAATTAATACAATGTATAGAAGGTATAAAATTGTATATTGTCAACCTGTTTGAAAGTAATTAATGGTGTTCAAAATTCATGCTATACGCCAATATGCCCGAATTTTACTTATTTAAAAGTACAAAAAATATAGAGCGATGACGCTGCCGAAGATAAAGATGCTTTGTTTTTTACCCCCAAGCGAGCTCGGTCAACCCGATCACTGACCAGGAACGACACCCAAACTTTTTATATGATCCGTCACCTGACATCTATAATTATATTATTCAAAATACTGTCGTGGATAGATATCATGCCGCAGATGGCACAAAGCTTAAATACAATTGTGTATCATCCGCACACAGATGAATTTTGCTATACTTCAACACAAAAGAAGTATATACAGCAAATAATACGGGACCTAAGATAGAACCCCGAAGAGACACACAATTTGAGACAGATCATGCAGATAAGGTATTAGTAAATTTGTTGCTGAATTAGAAATATCACAATAATGTAATTGTGGAATAAGTATTGTACAATTAGGTTAATAGTGTCCAAAGAATAAGAAAAATCCAAGTCTATGGCAAATAAAAGGAAAATAATATGTTAAGATAGAAACATGGAATGTAAGAACTTTACTATCCTTAGCCCCCCTGAATACTTTAATAAAGAAAATATAAGATAGAAATTGCAGCATTTCAGGATATGAGATTGCAAAAAACCGGAATCAGTGGAAAACAAGATCTTTGGGAAGTGTGCCATAATATCTCCGGAAATTTGTCACAATATATGCACTGAGTTTCGTAACAGACTATACTACTGTTAAGAGAGGCAGAGACGTGGAATTCTATACACAATGGCCCCCTCCATGGCCAAAAGTTGCAGTCTCGATCGGTCCATTGCACAGGTCGGACGGACGGAGGTTGAACGGACATGTTCCTAGTAGAGTTTTATGCAATATAATGTAATATATGTTTCGGTACCTTTCTGGGGTGAAAACCCACAGTTCAACGATAATGCTGCAAACTTCAAATGTATAACTTCTTGAATTCCTTAAATACTACTGACAGCTATGTAGAGACAAATTTAATTATCACTTCTACAGATAAAACAAGGCATGGACTACACGTGAATAAATTTGCCAAAGAAAAGATCTTCTCATATATTTAATTACTAATTCAAATACGATGCCAAACTCTTAAAGTCCCTACTATAAATTATAACAACTTAATTCCAATATGCTGCTCTAAAGATACCTTATAATGTTACCTTATCAGTTGAGACAAATTTTCTCACAAACAGATCGATGGAAATATGAACTACGAATCCTTTTTAAACCTAAATAATAAGTAACACTTCTCCGCACTTCACTTAAATATACAGAGTCGAAGGTTCAAAATAAATGAACTAAAAGCTTGTTTTTGTGATTGTAGTCATAAATATGATTTAATTTGTTTAAGTGAACACTGAATTCGTGACAAGAAATTTATAGTTGCATCGTAATTTGCAATTGTATTTTTTTGAGAGAAGTTTTCGCAAACTTCGCTCTAAAACAGCCCCTGGTCCTGATTTAATTCCTAACTTTGGCCTGAAGCATATCCCCATAATATCAGTTCAAAATTATGTTCCACCATCAAGCAATGCCTTATAACTGGATATTTTCCTGTTTGTCAGAAGAAAGCAGAAAGAAGTACTACTTTTTTATAGACCTGGTAAGAAAGAAGATAGCATCGAAATCTACCGTCCCATGAGGCTATTGCCAGTCATCTCAAAGCTGTTCGAAACAGTAATTTACAAAAGATTACCAGAAGAATTGGATATATTGTACACCATCTCAAGTATCCAATTTGGATTCAGACGTCATCACTCTACCATCTACCAATTATCAAGACTAACGGAAATTATTGAACGAGGTTTTGAACATAAAAAATATACAGCAGCTGTTTTCCTTGTCGTGGCGAAGGCATTTGATAGAGTTTGGCTGGAAGGTCTAAAATTGAAAATTCATCACTTGGGCCTTTCAGATTATCTAAGAAATATTTTTTGAAGAAAGAAAGATCTTTCTTTCTACGTTCGAATTAATGGACACATATCTAGCACACGCAGCATTAAAAGCGAGGTTCCTCCAGAAAGTGTGCTCTCCCAACTCCTTTTTAACATCTTTATGGACGACGTACCGCTATAATCGGATAATGGTAAAGCTATATTTGCGGACGATATGATGATCCTAACTCAAAGTTTGGACTTTGGAACAGGCGATTGATTATCAGCAGATATCTGTAGATCAGGTTTAGGTATTGTTAAAAATATGGCCATTGCGTCTACATTTTAATAAATGTGAAGCGAAGGTCTTTACACTCCGTCGTATCGCAGAACTAACTAAAATTTTAATCAATAACACGCCTTGGATCCCATCAGGTAAAGTTGTAAAATATTTGGGAGTTCACTTGGAGCAGCGACTAACCCCACATAAAGAAAATCAGCCTAACGCTGCGATAGTACCCTACTCTTGTACAAATCATTAATAGGATCTCTAGAAACGTATACATGTCCATTACAGGTAATACATTGCAAACTAATGTGAAAAAACTTTAAACGTTACAAACTAAACTTCTAAGAATCAGTGGATGCCCCCTTGTTTGTGAGGAAAGATCAACTTCATGAAGTTAGGTTATGCATTCAACTACAAAACAACAAAAATATTCTATGAAAAATCTGTTGCTTCAAAATGCAAAAGTGCTACGGAATTTCAAGTAGGATAGTGGAACATTCACATAAGATGGAAAAGAAAAAATCTTCAAGATCCATTATCACCACACGAAGATGAATCGGAGTAATAGGATAGCTCTTATGTCAGCACAATTTTTTGGAGAATTTCTCGTTAAAGTCAAATGGCAAAGTATAGTTCCACAATGATAAAGAACTGTAAAGGATTTTGTTGTAAAGGACTAAATTGCTATCGAAAACCGCATGTCGATAGCTTTAGTGGTTCTGACGCTATTGCTAAATAGCTCTTAAGTTTGACACAGCCAAGTGACCAGCACGACGCGAGAATGGGAACACGACAGTAACCATGGTAACAAGCGTAGCTCGGTAACGGACGCGTCAATCCCGCGGAATTCGCGCTTGACGATCCCATGAGAAACTCACGCAGATCTAAATATTACTACAACCTGCAACCTCACGTAAAATGATAAACATACAAATTCGTAATAATAGCATGGGAAACATCAAATCTTGGAAACAAAATGTAGTTCGAAATCTATTATTTAATAGTTCTGACCTATTTGTTATTCTGATCATTGTTGATAAACTTCGAACTATCGTTGATTTTGTAATCGAATTATCTTACTCCGCTGCCGAAGCTTTTCGTTCTCTATTCCTTCTCAGGTTACCAAGTCAGTGTATTTATTATTAATAGTACAAAATGTCACTTCAAAGTGTTGATGGCATTAAATGAATATTATTAAGCTACTACCATTGTGATCAAACAAACCATTGCAACTAAACAAAATGTTGTAATTAATATTCGGGCATTTATTATCTGTTGTTTTGATTGCCTTCCTTCACACTTTATCCAGACTTAGGACTGATCCAAACTATGCTAGAAAACAAAATGTGGAGCGTGCTTAAAGACCAACTGGCCAAAGAACAACAATAATGCAAAAATACATATGTATTACAACAGTGACGAGTTTTTATAAATGTTAGCTGCAATTGCTAGAGAATACGGTAAAGTGTCTATCACGTTTTGTATTCGCGCAATCATATTCTCTGAATTGGTAGGACGTGTTTGGTTTTCTCTATTCTCCCCCATAAATAAAAATCTAGAGATCCGGCGATCTAGCATCCCATGGAAACAGGCTTCCTCTTCCAATCCAGCGATTTTGGTAGTTCAGGTTCAAAAAATTACCGACATCCCGAGAAAAGTGTGCCTGACATCCGTCATGCTGAAACGACATGGTTCTCCTTATTTCTAAAGGAACATTTTCCAAAAGCGCTGGAAATTCATTTCTTAAAAAATTTAAATACGTTGTGCCGTTCAAATTACCATTAAAAATCAACGGGGCAACAACGTTACTTAAATTAAATTTCGGCGATTTACTTATCGCATCCAGTGAGGATTATTAACCGACCATATGTAAAGCCGTGCATATTATGTAAATTTATTCCTCCTGAACTGGTAAAGTTAGACCGTCAGTCCACAACACCCTGGACAGAATTGGAGATTTTCACTACACATACCTCTTAACCAATCACAAAACCGCTGTTCAACAGCTCTTCAAATTCACATTACATGCATGTAAATTCTATGCACCGTTGTCTTACTTACTCGTATTGAAGGATTGACGCGTCCGTTACCGAGTTACGCCTGTTACCATGGTTACTGGTGTTCCCATTCCAAACTTAAGACCTATTTAATTTAGCAATAACGTGCGAATCACTAAAGATATCGACATGCAGTTTTCGATTAATTTCTTTCAATTAAGTCCTTTACAGTTCTTTACCATGTGATAAGAAAACTGTCACCCTGCCATTTAATTTTTCAGAGAAAATTAAAAAAAAATTATCTTTGCAAACAATGTGCTTAAATAAATGTATTAAAAACTAATCAGTGTAACTAAATACTTCCATAGTTGGTTGATTTTAAAGTTCTCTTAAACTATTTGATTTAATCTTGTCAGAGGGAAGATTTAATTAATCATTGGCTGTTTGGACAAAAAGAAATTTGCATAATTTAATTTTTGGAGCATTTTTATTGAGTCACATGCTTTCACGGATCTCTCAGCCAACTTTTTCGAAATCATCGTTAGCCGTTTAGTATCTAAAACTGTCTATTATATGCCTGGGGTTTAGGGTTGTATATAGTTAGGTATTTTTGGGGTTTAACTAGGTTTTCTTTATTTAGACTACATATTTCTATGCATTGGTATACCGTGAGGTCTTTTCCTGCCCGACCTCATGTATTTCATGGTACGTCTGAGGTTCTAATTGATTCCTGGGGACTTATCCTTGGATTCTCGAGGAATTGAAGAGTGGTTGGAGTTTGAAATCCGTTCGATTTGCGCAGGGATCATTCCGTTGCAGTGGTTGCAAAAACATTGGAGTCGTGAAGGTGTTTTTATATGGAGATTGCTGTTCGTTACGAAAACTCATGGGTGCCAGGGATCGTCAATGGAGAAATTGGATTTGCCAGATAAGTACTCCTATAAAAAGAAAAGGTATTTAATCTTGTTTGTAAAGGTAAGGGCTGATTTGAAGGGCGCTGATTGAGCTGTTTTTACTGCGGCACAGTATACACTGCAACTTTTCCTAAGTGGTTGTAGTCGTTTCGTAACACATTGGGGTACATTCACAATTTTGGGAAAGTTGTAGAATGATAAGAGATTCTTTTAAAAATTCTAGAATTTATATTGGGAATGAACAATAATTAATTACATCAGAATAATTAATTAAACATTTAATCGGAAATGTAAAATCTCCAAAGGCAATTAAAAACGATTGCTGAGTTGACCATTGGCTTTTAACCAATGGAATATACTATTTCAAATTTCAGTGCAAATTTAAAGATTTATTTTAGTGCCGCTATAACTGGGGTTGTGACTAATTTTAAGGAAAAAGTTTCAAATAAAAGCTGCATGGTTTCAGTCTTTCTCTCTTCTAGAAATATATAACGACAAAGAAATCGGATGACGTCTGCCATCTAGAAGCCACAATCTATCTGTTTACAATATACACTGAGATTCAAAATATAAATCATGTAAATCTATTTACTATAAACTACATCTCTTCAGGGTTTTTGCAGGAACAGTTAATTGAATAAAGGAATTTTTGCAATTTATCTCGAGTTCACTGCATGAAACAGTCTAAAAAGTATGTACCTGTAGCAAAATGAAAAATAAATTTCGCAGTCGGAAAACGGGGTAAAGTTTCCATGCGAAGTTCGAGAACAAGTCGTCATTGACGTTCCGATCGTCGGAGTTAGAATTGAAAACTTTCCAATTCCGCTGCGTTTCGTTTGCAAATTTGACACGCGAGTTCTTTATTTCGCCGAACATAACGAGCTCCCGGAAGTGCGGATCGGTCCGTGGCCAGAATTTTCCTTGTCTCGTTACGTCTGCTCGCAGCGAGTCCCGGCAACTCGACCCACTTCGAAAGTGCCCATTTACAATTGCGACCGACACGACTGCTGTCTCTGGTAAATGTATAAAGGGTAACAATTGATTGCGGCTTCCTTCCGTTTTAAATGACATTGCAAACGGGAAACACAGTTATCGCAGACACCGAACCATCAAATGCGAACAAAGCTTTAGTACCCAGAACGTGCAGTAGCTGAACAAGTTATTGAATTCGTGGCACGATTTAACTTCTTGTAATACCGTATACCGTTTGACGTTGCAGTCTAATAGATAAGGCGCAGTGAATTTCAATCGGACGTTAGCTGTTCTCTTTCTTTTTATTTTTATGATTCAGCAGTTTCCATCCACGAGAGCTTTTCCCTTTACTTTTCATTCTGATTTTTTTTCTGATTCCTACGCAAGAATATGCGTAAACTGCATATTTTAATGACATGTTCCACTTCCTTATTCTCACGTTGCGTGTTAGAATGAATTCTCGTATAACCTTTAATTGGGTTGTTAACGTTCTTTAGCAGAAAATTTTAGTTCTAGCTTTGAGTTTAATTTATTGGTTCCAAATGATGTCATGTTAAAACTCAAAAGTTTTATTGATACGGCACTGTACGTTGAACAAGCGGAGGTGAAACAAGGTAGATTAGATTGAATTAAACAGCAAGGAAAAAGGTAAAAGAAACGCTTAAATAGGCTCTTCTTTTACCCTTTTCTATATACATCGATTAATAAAGAATACACTTTATTAACATAGTTTTGATATTAGCTTTACCCAATAATGAAAACTGAATCTGAACTGTACAAAAATATTTAGTAGTTTCAGGTGCCTCGACTCGTCTATGTTCGATTGCCTACACTCGTGATCACCTGGAACTGAGGAATTAATGAAATCCCGGTACTATCCAGTACGTAGACTTTAGAGTATTTGCTGTTTAGGGATGCTCTGCTTTAAATGCTGTAAATCAGTGCATAACTCACCATGTTATGCGAGGATTTCCATTCGTGGAAATCCTGGGAACGCAACCGCCGTGAACGTAAAGGTTGGAATTTTTTACCATTTCTACCATGTTAACCGTAACCACTATTTGAAATAGTCGAATTCTCCGAATGGTCAGGGCAAAGTCGAATTCCAACTTTATCTCACCTATTCGAGCGGCAAACTTCCGCTGCGACGCGTTGCTGACGGATAGCGTCAGCAAGGTCCAGTGGAGACCCACCAGACCGTAGCGTAGAGAAGAGCAAAATTGCGGTCTTGGAGTGGATGCTTAGTTTTTATCACAGTCAGGAAATTCGTCTTTTACTAGTATCCAAGCTTTCACGCTGCTACAAAAACTACATTTCATTGATTTACCTGTTTTTAACTTTCTTGGAAGGAATACTACAGCAGAAATGATAATATATCTTACAGCAATTGAAAAAGAAAAAGAAGAATTACTGAAGACAGTAAACCAAGTTTAAAAAAGAAAATAACCCCTGAAGACTGGATAATTGGTGTAAACAGCCCAATACACTATGCAGGAGGTAGTAAAGAATGCAATAATTACAGAGGCACTAACAGGTACAGTGGGAATATATATATATATATATATATATATATATATATATATATATGTATAATAAAGGATAGTTGGTTAAACCCAGGAATAAACAAAGGAACAATCCTAAGAAAAAAGAACACCATGGTACGGGAATATATATATATATATATATATATATATATATATATATAAGGAAATTGAATGAAGAAAAATTGTGCCCAGAGCGG